>VACF01001520.1:0-16850 GCA_006891605.1 Pleurozium schreberi | reverse complement strand
TCTATACAACGCTCTTTACACCAATGTAGAACACATTTGGAACATGATTTTGAAAATCCCTCTCATAAAAAGGTGTATTTTTATTAGAAGAACTACCCTACCAAATTTTACAATCAAATTCTTCAAAAAACGTAGTGGTTAGGTACTAAAAACCTCCAAATTGGCAAGTGTGACATTGAATTGGGCTCTATTTTTGGATAGTAAACTATTTTTGAAAATTACAAAAAAATTAGTCAAGGTCCATAGTAGCCATGAGTACCTACCCTATAAATCTTGATTCAATTGGAGCCAAAACAAAAAATTTATGGCCAAAAATCAAATGAGCACGCAACATGTGACAGAAAATAGGACAGGTGTTTCTCGCAAGATTTCACCCATATATATATATATATATATAAGTCTAAAGTTGATTTGGAAATTAATTAATGGTTATATGGGTCAAGATAAAATAATATTCAAGTGACACATATTGTCAAAAATTAAAATATCACTTGCTCCATCAAATATCAATATAAATTAGTATGGTGGTTTGAAGGGCTAATTTTGTTACTACATTGTGAAGAGGGGTGGATAAGTCCTTACATTGCAATTTATAATTCTTCATCAATCTTCAATGGGTATGGGATAATTTGAAGCACGTTAGAACTCTACCTTTCAATTAAGGTCCATGGACCTCTTTCAATAATTGTGTTTACAACAAAACTTTAGACCTCACCCCAAAAGGACCAAGGTGCCTTTTTTAGTAAATTAATTTTTTTCAAACTTCTACTAAAATCATAACTCCCTCTTTAATATCACAAATGCTACCATTAATACTTCCAAGGGGCTTGTGTTTGCTATGCAACGCATTCACTGTATCACATATTAGTAAAATTTTGATATATTTGAATATAATGCATGATAATGATTTCAATAAGTCTTTAAAATAATTATTTTAAATATTTTGTTAGAATGTTTGCAATCGTGCACACATAGAAATTGTATTTTCACACAATGTGATAATACAAAAATAGAGTAATCTTCAAATAAAAATGACTAAAATCTTTGCATAATTTTTTTTATAAGCAAGCATATATTGAAATGTACAATAGAATTTATTGAATGACAAATGAAACATATGCAATGGTGAATACTATAAAAGATACACATACAATAGAATGCATTAGAAATTTGACTCCATTGTTTCAAAAAATAACCACCTAAATTGAAGAATTGAAAAGAAGAACTTGTAAATCTCAAAATCATATGGAAGTAGAAAATTAAAATTATTTGAAGATTTATTGAGATTTTTGTTCTACATTCTATCTAATACATAGAAATTCTTATAAAATTCGAATGATGAATGCGTAGCATAGCAAGCGCCAACAGGTGATATATATATATANTGTTCATGTATTGATCAAGAGATAAAAAATGATGGAAGTGAATAAATTACCGTGACAATGCTTGGACTCGCATTCACGACTACACCCCTGCAATTCCACCTCGAACAAATTAGATTCGCATCTGAAAATTAAGCAAAACAAGGTTGACGACTTCCAATGCCAATGTGATTGAGGAAGACAAATTTCCTCAAACTTCACACATTCTTGTCCTCCTCAATCTTGCATGTTAATCAAAGAGGTCTCACAAATGGTTTCCTTGTTTGAAAACTTCATAGAAGTCTTAATTAGGAAGCAAGTACAGCACAAGCTAGAATGAGAAGTTGCCTCTTGTGCACTACAAATCTAACAAGCACTTTGGCAAAAGTTAGCAATTAAAGAGGACATTCTCTCACGAGAGTTATCTTCACTACACTGACAGATTATTGTCATTATAAGTCTTAATCAAGAATTATCATCGTATTTCGAAAGCTCTAAAACACACTCAACAAGCGCTAGCTAGTGGACAGACTGGACCAGAATTTAATAAGAGTAATCTGCCAAAAACACACCGCAAGCAGATCAGGCAGACTATTACCTTCGTGGTGGTATTAACAACCAAAGAATAAACTGGAGTGGCAAACAACAACGCCACCATGAGTACTCCCATTTTCAATATACCTCCACGTCTCGGAAGAATTGCCATCTTCGGCGGACGTTTCTTGATGCGGCGCGCGCTTCGCAAAGAATCAAGCTGAACCTAGCTAACTAATAAAGCGGCCATGTCCAAGAAACAAGCTCCCCCATAGCCAGGCGACTGACGGCGAGACACTGAGTATGTGATTTGAAAGTTGCGGCGCCAGAATTGCAGTCCTCGCTGATGGACGTCTGTTTCATGGCCCATCGACCGTCCTTTTGAAATTTGAAATTCGGAAAGAGAATCCTATGTGATGGACATTGATATGAAATAAATATTCCAAATTGATGTAAAGACACGGACCTCTTACTTTAGAAAATTCTCATGGATAAATACTTTGGAAATTTCTCATGGATAAATGATTTAAAAATTTCTCATGAACCTCTCACGAATAAAAAATTTTAGGCAAGAATTTGTCGTGATCAATTTTAGAAAGCGGTCAAAATTAGGTGCATTTCTCTCAACTCTATTGCAACTTATGTNAAAATTTTAGGCAAGAATTTGTCGTGATCAATTTTAGAAAGCGGTCAAAATTAGGTGCATTTCTCTCAACTCTATTGCAACTTATGTTAGGGCATGTTTGTACATTTTTAGATCAACCATGGGGATAAGTACATATTTAAGGTTTAGAAATGGCTAAATGGAGCTTATAGGACAAGATGACATAGTATTGGGATGATTGTGTTAATGTTCCGTTAGAGGTTACCATTTCTACATGAGCCTAGACATGTCCATGACAAGAAGGTTGCTATTATGTGAGTATTGGAGCATTAGCCAATGAGCCTAAAAGACTATACATCTATGTAATAGGTGTCCATATTATGGAATCTTCCATGATTATAGTCTAACTATATTATAAATACCTATATTACAAGTGTTTATATTATAAGCACCTTTATTGGTTGTACGATATCTACTTATACATATGCTCAATGGTCACATACTTACATTTTCATGCTCATAAGACTAACACCATTGCTTAATAATTTAAGATATATTCATGGTTGGTGTAAATCCTTATGCTTGTGCAAAGAAAATTAAATTGAAGAGGGTTTGAAGTCTATTGTCCTTGTCCAAAAGGATAAAAAAAATATATATATATTTTTTAAACTTCAAATGTTATAATCTTGCAATCCACATAGTTAAAGATTTCAAAATCACACTCAAGAATAGGAAAAAGAAGGAAGAGATCAACACAGGATGGACAAAGCTCCAGACTTTATTCAAATCCCACTTTATTAGATGCAGTAAGATCTCCATGGATTGGTATTACTTCCATTCTTCTACACATTAAGTTAGATTGTTTATTTTGTTTTATTTGTTTTGTTTGATATGTTAAGATCTTTGGAACCATGCATTCTTCAGGCACAGTTTGATATAGTTGGAAAGCTCTTTGTGAAGAGGGTTGCATGGGATTTGTTTTGTAGCGTTTGGACCTACTATGTGAAAGTTATTGGAATTTGAAGTTTTTGTAAATCAAATAATTAGGAAATTACTTTTTCTTTTATTTTGGTTGTGAAAATGGCACATGGCACACTTGTTAGCATTGAAACCTCATCTACACTCGTATGTCCTATGTCATTGCTACAACCAAAATAAGTTTTTAATTCTAATTTTTTAATTCATAAAAACTTTGAAACCCAATATCTTTTGCCATAGGTGTAATTGATGTCACAAAACAAAACATGTGCATCCCTAGCAAAGAATTTTCCCATGTTACCACAATCATGACTTGGGATGCATGGTTCTATAGATCTTGCACGTCGGATTGATGGTCTACTGTAGGATTCATTTCTGAATGCAATTTTCATAATTTCATGAAAAAAATATTCCACATGGTTAAATTTGCTTGCTAGAACAATCCCACCATTGGGATTAATGCATTTTAATTCCACCTTAGAGATATTAATAATTTAGATTTTCCTTCTATCTTGTACCTACTCCTATTTAACAATTTTTTAAAGAATAAAAATTAAGTTTCTTTAAAAAAAAAATTTCCCACCTAGATTCTCAATTCAATTCTCTACCAGAATGATTTAAAGCTCAAAACCCTATAGTGCAAAAATTAAAGTTAAGAAGGTTCCAAGTCAAATAATTTAGTCCCGCAATGTGTTGGAAAACTTGTTTTTTTCACTTTGAACGCAGATATCTCCTATTTTGTGTCTTTTCTTGTGTTCTTTCACTTTGCCAATGGTCTTGAAATTTGGTTCCAAATTTGTGAGAAGTTCTCCATTTATTTCATAATTTTGAAATATAATAATGAAACGGTCACTATTGCAAGACCATTTTTCACTCATTTTTGGTCCGAAAAATACAAGACTTGTTTCCATGCATATGGAACTTGGTTACGTTGAGAATGAGCATATGAAGAGATTGACAACTCTCTAAAATGTTGCGTGTCCAAAAGAGTTAGTCAAAGCGCAATTTCAGCTATGCCAAAATATAGATTTACTTGTAATTCCATGTGTTCCTCGGTCATGTTTTTGGTATTATTGGAAAGCCTTCAACAAGCATAGGTACATGAGCTTTGTTTTGTGACATTTGGACCTATGATGTGAAAATTATTGAATAAATTTTTTATGAATTAAAAAAATTAAAAAACTATTTTTATTTTTATTTTGGATGTGGCAATGGCATAGGGCTCACTATTAAAAATATATAAGCCAAAATATGCATATGTTCAAGCACTGAGGAATTAATCCTCGAATGCTCCGATGTCCACATTTTGGATGATAAATGGCGGGCTTGCAAGTGCTAAGTATTTAGTCCAACTAACTTCTCATCAATCAAATGTATAGTACTTGAATTTTGAAAAGACAACCCTTTTTAATTTCCAATTTCAAGAAATTTCAGTAAATGATATTTCTGTACAAAGATATAAACAAAAATATCAAAAAGGATTGAGGCGTTAAGTGGATAACTAAAAGGGTGAGCATACCCTAATGTTAAGTTAACTTAGAGTTCGAGGACAAATGCTCAACTCATTCGGTGTTACGAAATCCTTAGAGTTRCCTTACAAATTGCAGGAAGTTCAATTTTGGGGTATCGTGACAACGGCGTGTCATCGTGCGCCAGAACATGGCCGTCTCTTAGGAGTGAGGATTTTWGTGGCGGCCGTGTTTGCAACGTTCGTGGGCCGTGGATTCTAAGTTTACTGCATGGTACGTGTCCGCGAACTTACTTCCTCAACCGACTTACCAGGCTGGAGATGCTACTTTTTTTTTCTTTTTCTCACAGGAACAATTCTAGCTCCAATTCGAGCCAATTGATTGCTAGGGTTTGCTCATGACTCCCAAGCCGCCTCTGCGATGTATCCCGAATTCCGCCTTCGGTGAGCTGCTCGAGGAATTGCAGGTGCGTAAGACGAGGCGTCTGTAGGTTTCGTAGAGTTGGAGACACTTCAGGACGTAAATTGTTTCTTTGGATTGCTGATATTTCTGTGGAAGTTAGTTTGGCTTTGACGGATTCATGGCAGAGCTAATTCGTCTGGTTTGGGGTTTTAGGAGGAGGTGTATCTCCTGAAGACCCTGGGGAAATTTGTCTTGCTGTTCGCGGGGACGCTTGATCGTTAAGCGCGCGTTAGGGAGCGGTAGTTAACTATTTTTTTATACAGCGGTCGCTGGTTGGTGGTGGCGCACTTCATGCGTCACCATGATTTCGCAATGGGCAACCAAGCGGGTGTGCAAATTTGCTATGAAGCACTTGCTGGGGAGGATCTTGCGGAATGAATTGGATCTGGAGCAGCTTGACGTGCAGATAGGGTCGGGGACGATTCATTTGAAGGAACTCGCTCTTAACACGACCTACTTCAACGACCAGGTGCGATTTTAAAGGACATTTTGTTGGATTCTCATGAATTGGATTGAGGCGAGAGAGTTTTTGTGATTTGTAGATAATTAGGGGTTGCTGTAGCGTTCGTGTTTGTAATTGATTACGGATTTAGAATGCTGGGATGACATTGTTTGTGTTTGTTTGGGGAGCAGTTGGGGGACACTTCGCCAGTGGTATTRAAGGAAGGCTTGGTAGGCAGTGTGACTGCCAAGAATTTGTGGAGTATTTTTAGTAGAGATCAGCCATGTGAGGTTCAAATTCACGGGCTCGAGCTTGTTCTTGGCCCACGCCTGCGCCCTGTACGAACAGATGTAGGTAAGGAAGGCAGGAATTCGGGCTCTGCCTCTCTAGTCAAAAACGATGTGGATGTCCTTGGAGGAATGGAAAGCAGCGAAGCCGCCTACATGGACATTGAAGTTGGGGTTCGCGCTATCGCACAGATCGTTGAGAAAGTGCTTTTAGGGCTGTGTGTTAAGGTGACTAACCTGACAATCAAATATGAGCATCAACAGCAGCAGGAGACTCTGTCGACCCGAGAATCTTCGAAATCAGCCTCTGTAAGTTTTTGCACATAAACCCTAAATTGAACCAGGCAGATTAAGGTCTTCATGTGGAGTCTCAGTTGTCTGTAGATGCGGATTAGGGAGAGGCAAAGTCCTTAATTAGGTTATTGTTTGACACTTAACGCTTAACACAATCGAGTTGTATTCTTCAGGACATAAAGTTACCATCGACACTTGTGATTCGGTCTGGATATGTGGAATATGGTAACGAGAACTCTCAGTCTCAAGACAGGGGAACCGACACGCCCATGGTGGTAAAAAATGTCAAATTCAGAGGGTTCACAGTTGGCTTGCTACCAACTCCTGAGAATGTTGAGTCGAAAGAGAGGATGACGAACAGGTATATGGCAGAGCGTATGGTTCCAGTATTAGGAGGAGCAGATGGAGGTGGAATTCTGGGATCCATTCAATTACGGATACCTTTACGAGAAGGGTCTTTGGATATTCCCAAAATCAATACGGAGTTTTTGGTTCAACCTTTCAAGGTCTATGCATCTATCTGGAGGATAGAGCAAATGCTTACTCTGGTGCATTCGGTAAGCAGTAGTAAGCGTGCCATGGAAGAGACCGGTCGGATTGTTGAGAAGAGGGGAGAACGTCTTGAGAGGTTAGCGGATATGCTGGTCACGAGATCTGTGGGTGGAGCCGAGGGCAGTGTTTCTGGTAGTTCAGTGTTTTTACCAGCTACGAACTTGATATCAGACTGGATGAGGTGGGGAGGAGCAGATAGTCAGAAAATCCCAGAAGTGGCAGAGGCCGACTTGGCGGCCAGGTTTGTGATCATTTCTGTTTCAAGGCTTGTTTGATTAGTGAAGACGCAATTTGTCCTTCTGCTTTTATTGTACAAGGTAGTGTACGCTGTTCGTGTGTGTGCAAAATCTAGATTCTTGATGTTGATCATCTCTCATATTTTTGACATGTTGCAGTGTGGACGAGTTCTTTGAGTGTTTGGATACTGGCTCAATGCTTCTTGCAACAGGTATGTTTTTCAAACTATGTCGTCGGTTTAACTGAGCTAGAGTATTTGAGGTCAATTATTGAATTTTGGCAATTGTGTTGAATAGACAATATTGCTGTTGCTGTTGTACACCGGTTGTGGTGGATTCCCGGCACATAATGACGCTTTTGAAATTCAGTCTAACTCGGAATCGGGGTTTGGCATGTAGATGCCTGGAAGCAGGTGGAATATGGTGTCAAAGCAAGATTTGTCAGTGTATCGGTCGAGGTTGCATACACTGATTCCTTGAAGAGTACCGACATTACAGTCGATGAGCAGTTGCGGTTATGTTTAGAAGGAACGGTCCTTTCATTTGCTGTGAGTTCTCTGCCTTTCGTGCCTTGCCTAAGAGAGCAGTGCCACTGCAATAGACTCCCAGCAAGCAGCAGTGAAGCCCCCAAAGCTTTCTGTGTCTTGGACCTGGCCTCAGCATCTATGGACTTGCAGTTGATGGGTTCTGTAACAACTCTTGGGGACTCACTGGTCTTTGCTGTCGAAGATGCCACTGTATTTCTGGTCTCGAAGGAAGTTGACTCACAATCTGAGAAATTTCAAGCAAATGATGTTCTGAGGATCAAGCATCAGGGTGAGGTTGACGCTTCAGTGGAGGTTACATGGAACAAGGGAGTTGAGACCGGCCCTTGGATAGCGAAACAAGCATGGGATGTGGCAGTGGCACAGAAAAGAAGAGGTGATGGAGGAGGAGGTATTGGTGGTTGTAACTTTGATTTTGTGGCAGCCATTTCTGCAGAGGCTGCCGAAGAAGCTGACTTGCATTTAAGAGAGAAACTCATTAAATCATCCTCAATTGTAGTGCAAGTGAGGTTGCCCTTTGTTGGGGTTCACACATCAAGATCTCATTATATGTTACTCATTGAGCTATGTTCTTCTCTTGCGAATAAGAGCGATTGTGCTAGTGAAGAGAGTTTGGTCGGTAGTAGCTTATTTTCGACGCCACCAAGTGCACTGGCCGGAGGAGGGCTCCAAGGCTCACAAACAGCAGTGATTGTGCAATGTGATCGTTTAGATGCAATGCTGGATTTCAATCTTCCCGCAGAGGAGATGGTTGATGAGGTGAAACATTGGGAGATCTTACACTTTGACATCCACAAGCTTCAGGTTAGTGAAGATATCTACTTCTTTTGATTTTATACCAGGAAGGTTATGTTTGGTCTGACTGCATCACGATTCATGTACCCTTGTAGCTGATGCGTGCTGTTCTAACCTCACAATTTGTCATCTTCCAGGTTTTGTCCATTTTGCAGATGGGTGGGAGCCTGGATGCATCATACTTACGTATTCGCCATGAAGAATGTCAAGTGTCAGGATCTCCGCCTGATAGATGGTTGTCGCCCTTGCAAGGCGATACGGACGAGATTCTCCTTTTTTCATGCAGGAATAATGCCTTACAGCGTGGAAATGGAGGTGGTGGAAATGTCTTGGCAGTTGGGTCAGCGGGCATTATTGTAACTTATGTGTCTTGGCCTGGTCGAGAAAGGCTAGCGGACGACTTCATTATGGCCAACGTCAAGGGCTGCACGATTGTTGCGTATGGTGGCCGTCTTGACTGGACTAACGCAGTTGCTGCATTCTTCGATCCATCCGAAGCATTGACAAGTGAAGCTAGGAATAAGGATTCCGAACAAGCGCAGCCTTCCCCTGTTTCCAAGAATAAATTGCGAAAATATTTTTTAGTGGATTTGCATGATGCCGCATTGGGTTACGAACCTGGGTTGGAGGCTCTTTCAGCTCCTGAGGCGTCTGCTGTTGCGTGTGTTCTGGCCGCTGCTGCTGTGCGAATTTCCAGTGGTGATGGTGTGCATTTTGATCAGGAGCAGTATGATGTTAGGCTTCGTGATGTTGCAGTACATGTGTTGGACTTGGAATTTAAAAAACAGGCGCAGTTCACTTACTCTACCGACTCCATGCAACATACAGGCTTTGTTCAGGTCCGACACTATCTCTCCTCGAGGTTTTCTCTTCGTACAGTATTTGTTTATTGGTTTAGGGCTCCCTCGTTTGCTTTTGTAAGGTGATTTGAGAACGCTTTTTCTGAAGGTCTTGAGATTTGTATGAAACTTGACTGTAAGTCTACATAAGTTCATCTGGTCACTATTCTTGAAAAGGGATAAACAACTTTTGTGAGCTACATTTATTCCCTGTGGCTATGGTGTACGACGTGCTTGTCTGGTGTCATTTCTGAGAGCCTGAATTCTAATGCCGTGTTGGATGATGAATGTTGCTACTCGTATTTTGAATCCTCTTATTAAATCTTGATGTCATGCAGGTTGCCAAGGAGACGTCAGTGGGTGTCATTGTCAGGCTTGGTGGCGACGACAGCCAAAAATGGGAGATTGAATGTGGGAACAATGAAATCTGCTTTGATACTTGCCACGACACGACTGCAGCATGCGAACGTCTGGTTGCTCAGTTACAGCAACTCTTTGCTCCTCCTCTGCAGCAGCAGAGTGTTCAGATTAAAATGCACAAAGTGGAAGTGAAAGCGGCAGATGTCAGTGAGCCTCCTGACTTATTGGATGGTGTCCTTGAGAACGCATTTATCAGTTTGCGTGAGTTGCAATCGGAAGGCTTGGATCTTGAAAGCTCTGAGTTGAGCACCAGGGATCTTCAAGAAGATATGTTCATTGAAGACTACTTGTCTGAACACACTCCCGGTGGTCTCTCTGAACATTCAGACGATTCGTCATCAACTGCAAATGGACCATTCAAAAACCCTCCGCGTTTGGGTTCCTCTGGCGGTGGCTGGTACGAAGGYGATGGGCCTAGCATTGTTGAGGATCACGTTCCTTCAGAAAAGCCATTGGTCAAACCGTGTCTCCCAAAGCGGTACCCCAAATCKGTTGGCCGTATGGTTTTGCAAAACATGAGCGTGAAATGGCGCCTCCATGAGGGTTCAGACTGGCCTTTCGGGGATGAGGATCCTGACTGGAACTTRCAGGCACCTGTTGGTGACAGCGGTCGCAAGCCAAGCGTTTGCTTAGAGCTGTTTCTTTGTGGGGTGAATGTGCAGTACGACATATTTCCTACAACCGAACTCTATGCCTCAAAGCTGACTGTCACTGTCTCCAATTTCGGAGTCCTTGATTGCAGCCCCAATGCTCCGTGGAAAACTGTACGAGTTTACTCCTTTGGTTCTTGTTGCAATGTTGCAATGTTGCAATGTTGCAATGTCGTGTTCCTTTTCGCCTTGTCTTTCTCTCCCACATTGAATCTCTCCTTGGGAGTATGGACAATTAGTTGACAAGATTCTCCTCTTTTTTTTTGTAGGTTGTTGGCTATCACCACGTTGCATCCCGGCCCCGAGAGACATCATCACAAGCCGTTAAAATAGATATGGATGCCGTCCGCCCAGATCCTACAGATGTGTTGGAAGAATACAGGTGAGTTGTTGACTTGAAGCTTTTATAATTTCTTTGCATGACATTTGATGCATGTTCCACTCGACGGCGCTGTGGAATTTAGYGTAGTGGAAAGGATAGCCTCGATCATAAGAGAAGATGCGCTTAGTTATCTTGAATGGMAATCAAGGGTGCGATGTCGTGGATTTAGGAGACCAGTTGCGATTATTTAGTCTGATCTTAGACTTTTTTTTAATATGGTCTATTTTAGTTTTAAAACGTTATTTCTGTTAATTTAATCGATGCTTGTTTTAATTGAATCTTTCAAGAATTAAAGGGTGGATTCTGTGCTGGAGCAGGGTATCTTTTGCACTCCTACCTATTCGGATTCATCTAGATCAACGCCACCTTGATTTCTGCAGCAAGTTTTTCTCTTCGCAGTTGAGTGCCAGCCAAGGATCATTATCGGAGGAAAATTTAAATTTGTCCAGGGCATCTTCATTCAGCTCCAATCCCTCAGTCGGCTCCAATCTTACTGATTCGCCTACAGAGCCTTTGTTACCTTTTTTCCAGGTACTATGATGGCTTCTATGTGTCCTAATTATGACTCACTGGTTTGATCTGTTATCCCCTTATTTTGTATATGCTTTTTGCGGTTATCTAATGAAACGAGCTCTGATAGTGCAAGTTRACTGTTTTATTAAAAAACTGCAAGTTGATTGTGGCTTTTGAAGTGCGAATATCCATTTTGATGACGCCTTTCTGACCATCCACTCTCTTTGATGATTTATGATGACAGATGTTTGAAGTGCTTCCATTYAACATTCGTGTCGATTATCTTCCTCGACGAGTCGACCTAGCAGCCTTGAAAGCTGGCAATTATGCTGAACTTGTGAACTTGGTTCAGTGGAAGGTACACTTTTTGTACTTGTGTCTGCTAAGATGGTATATTTTCCTGCTTTCGTTCGACCTACCATACTGTGACCGTAATCAGGCTGTCACTAAGTGTGTGTTGTTGTGCAGGGTATTGAGCTCCAGCTAAAACATGTAAAAGCTGCTGGAGTGCATGGGCTGAGCAGTTTCTCAAGAATCTTCCTAAATGAATGGCTACAAGATATTCTACAAAACCAACTGTTCAAGTTTGTGCAGGGAGCGGGGCCCATTCGACCACTATATGCTGTGGGTTCTGGCGCTGCCAAGCTTGTCGTCTCTCCAGCACAGCATTATTGGAAACAGCACCATCTTCTCCTTGAGATGCGGAAGAGTTTCAAACGAGTCTCTTCAATGTACAAGAGGGAGAAACGAGACCCCAAGCAGACATGAATCGACTACCTGATTAATTGTACAATTGTGTAATGGTATCACAAAATATGTGGGGCAGGATATGGAGCCTGGCTTAGCATCCTCAGGGCATACCCTGGCGGAGCTCTGCTGTTCACCAGTTCGGCTTTTTATAAGTTATTCGAGTTGCATAAGGTAAACATTGGTTCTCCAGGATGGTTTTCTGTCATTGTCTGAGCTGTTTGTTCACGGTGTATTGAGGAGGCATGCCAACACGAGACTCATTCGAAAAAATTAGTACATTCCTTGAAGTCACCGACTGTAGCTATTAATAGAATTACTGTTTTGTGCAGATTTGGCTATCGTTTAAGACCGGAGCTGCAACACGACTATATTGAGGCTGCCGGCGGACCTGTTCATTGTAAAGGAATTAACAAAATTTAACAATTGTAACGTAGTGTACTAGCTGTACAGATTTTGTTCATCTTAGAAGCTACTTTCAATTTTATTTATCTGTGAATAAAGCACATTGGTGCGCTAGGTATATTTTAGGTTGGAAATACTTGGCCTTGTTTCTTTGGGCATATAAGCGTTTTTTGTCCTTTCTTTTAGCGACGACACTCACTGTTGGCCGTTGTGAAACCCTAAACCATGGTTGTTGCACCCTCTGGTGACTTCCTTAAATTCGTCCAAATAAGCATTTGAGCATTGTTCTTATTACTTGACTATCTTAGTTTTTGTTGGGGTTTGGCCAATTGAAAGAGGATTCTAGATTCCATTACCATGTATTTCTTGGACCGTCAATGAAAATTCAAGGAGCTGATCACTATTGCAAAGCTACTTCTTGCAAAATATTAGGGTTGTTACTAATTGTTATTGTGAATAGTGCTGTTCTATGTAATAGAGTTTTTTTGTTGAGAGGAGTGTCCTTCAAAGATGACGTTCCGTTGAACATGAAGATGTACATTACATGCACAATTTTTTATAATTGTGGACCTATAGTTGTATAACTTCCATCAATGCTTGGTATAACTTCTAATGGTAAATATGTTTGATATAACACAATTATCTTTCATATTGCGGTAATGTTTTATTGGTTTTGGATTTCTTTTGTTATTCCAATATTCATCAACAAAATTCTTAACATGGTTTTGCCTACAATAGGAAAGACTCCAACAAACATTGGCGAACTTCCATCAAGTCCGTGATGTCTAATTTGTCAAGTTGGGACAACTGTAGGTGAGTTGGCATATCCTTTTGTAGCAATGAAGATCACTACAACAATGTGAGGCTCTCTTTGAAGCTCGATTAGTAGATACACTTGAACTCTATCACCAATCACCCCTAAACATGTGACTAAACCTTCATGAATTGAAGTAAAGAGTCTAAATGCAAATCAATGCACCTAAACCCAAAACACCCAATGAAATGAGGAGAAGACATTACCCTTAACCAAAAAGAACTCGCAAAAGTTTTCGATCTCCAACAATTTTCATAACTATTGACTACATGATTAAAAAGTTATTGCACAAAATGTGATTTTTAGTGGTCGGTGGGCAGTCTGGGACTCTGGTTAGATAAAAAAAACTTCTTTAAAAATCACTTTTTTTGAAAATAAAAATTTGAAATTAATTTGTCTAGATTCATATAAAAATGGGAAGATATGGATCATTCCATTTTGATCAATGAGATGAAAGTTACGAGGAGTTTTAGTTTGTGGGTGGGTATGGAGTTTTTTTATTACCCGGACTACCTGCCGACCACTAAAAAACACATTTCATGTAGTCAATAGTTATAAAAATCGTTGGGCTTGAGAGCTACTCGGACATATGTTGTGTGAAATTTTCAAAGAAAAAAAATAAAAACTCCATTCGTAGTGAGCTGCCAAAAAACGCAATTTGATCCTTTAGGGGCTGATTTTACTTGATTTAAGATTTAAGAAATAGTACTTATCCATTCGTTTTGAAAATGTTTCCAATGGAAAGAATGAATTGTTTTCATGATTTTCACTATTGAAAATTTAAACATGCAAGTGTTGATTTGGAGTTATTTGTAATTTCTACTTATAAAAAAATTACATTTTAACAATTGCAAGGTAGATTGTGTGATGAATTTGATAACTCTTCTTTTGAACTTAAGGTTTTTTGAAGAGAATTTCAGTCTTGTAACACAATTTCTAGTTGTTCATGACCTTCCATCCTAAAAAACTCTTATGTGCAAATTACTCAAACATTGTGAAGAGAGGTAGTATATTAAAAATATGATATGTACATTTTTCTTGTTTTCTTTTTATAATTCACAACTTTCATGCAATTTCATAGTCAGAACTAGAAAGCACACTAATAAGCAAGCTATTTAAACATCTGTATAATTAGATTTTTTTTAATTTGCTTTACTAGGAATAACAATACGCCCATGCTCAATTTCCATAGGAAAAACGCACTTGAAAAGGCTCAGGCACTTGAAAAGGGATTAGATACACAACATGAAAATACTTGTACAAAAGTAAAAAAAGGCTATCCATACACATCTAGAYTACTCCCTTGGTCCTTAAGGGGTTACAAACCGCATTTGGTCTAACTAATTAGTTTTTGACAAGTTAGACCAATTGTAAATTTTAAACTTAGTCTATATAGACCATGTTTCTAATAGTKGATTTTGTACATGAGGCACRRGATTGGAACAYCAGAAGCTAGKATATAGTAAAATARAGAATTAAAGGAAGATTTAATCTTGGCATGTTGTGTTGTAGAGGACAAGAAGTTCAATTAATGGCTTTCATGACTCCTGTAGAAAGAAAAATTAAAGCACCTATTCATCCAACATCTATTGAATTACTTTTTGATTGATTACTTAGGTGATAGGTCTCATTCTTTCGGAGTTAAATCATTTATATCACCATGTAAGAGCATAGCCAACATCTCAAAAAAATACAAGGGCACTATTTGTTGCATGAATTTTTTGTTTGTCCTAGCAGTGCAACTCACTCTTTTTGCTTTCTTGTCCATCCTTCTCCTAGTACCTAAATACAAAAGCAAAATCTCCATCATCTCTAATTCCTTGAACTTTTTATTTCTACAAATAAAAATCAGTTTGGATGAAGTTCAATTGTCACTGGGCAAAATTGAAAGTTTTGGCATACCAAGGGCTAACCTTGTTTAGAGTACTACATAGTATTGCTCAAGCTACTCTAAGTTGCAATTTAACCATAACATTATACAACCAGGCAATGATCCTCCTCCCAAGTTGGGAAAGCCGGCATTATGCCTTTCTAGAAGCTTGAAAGAGAGACTTTTATTTAACTTAACCCCTTAACTTAGTGCCCCAACGCCTCAAATATGGCCTCTCCAAATTGAAAGATTTCCTTGTTTGACTATTATAATATTTTCAATGGACGGTCAAAGGACATGTCCCTTTCACTCTAGCTCAAGACTTGTCTCCACTACCAATCAGTACAATCAATTTATGTGGATCTCTTTTTAGATGATAGTTTGATTGCAAAGGTGCAATATTGAACAAAAAATTAATTGTTAAAAGCTCTAAGGGGGAATTGAAACACAATAATGATAACACTAAGATTATTCTAGCAAGAAAATTTAAACCTATTAAGAAATAATTTGTGAAAATTGCTAAAATTTCATTAAAAAATGAATCCTATAAGTTTTTTTTTAGGAAGATGTGGCTTAGATTGCCTGGAAAACAAGATTGTTCATATTGAAAATTTTATTTTGACTTTTGGGGATTTTTTTTGAAGTTGCCAACAATTCTTGTTTGAGGCTTAACATGGCAAAACTTTCGATTTCGGTCACTAATTTAAATAAAAAATATATTACTAGGAACCTAATGTGTTTTCTATTTGTACAATGGAAATTCACAAAGCCCAGATGAATATGGAAATCATAGGAGCCTATASAATTGACTTAAGTTTGTGAAGATTGGTAAAAGAAACTTAAATCTTTTTTCCATTTTAATATATTCTATTAATTTTCAATTTGCATGCTCAAATTTTAGGAAATTTTTCTACACATTGTTTAAAAAATCTAGTGTTACATTGAAACAAAATAAGTTTTGTATTTTCTCAATAACCTAGAAAGTGATAGTTTTGACAATTTTTGCCAAAAGCATATATGAATATGACTTCAAGCACATAGAGCCCCTTTTGATGAACGCAA
Source organism: Pleurozium schreberi (assembly GCA_006891605.1). Taxonomy (NCBI): domain Eukaryota; kingdom Viridiplantae; phylum Streptophyta; class Bryopsida; order Hypnales; family Hylocomiaceae; genus Pleurozium; species Pleurozium schreberi. The sequence continues at coordinate 589 of VACF01001520.1, read as the reverse complement.
TGAAATTAGCACTAATTTAGAATTTTGGCACATTTGCACTTCACATTTTTACTTTACCAAGATTGGGAATTCTAGATTTGGGATAATTTTGATATGTTTATAATAAAACCGAACACTCCTATCTAAATACTACCTCTTCTTCAAAAAATGGTTGCACACTAGAATGGAGGAAAAATTGCCCTTTCCAAATGAGAACATCGAGAAGAARAAATTGCCCTTTTTTCAATAATCTATTGAAAGTTCCAAAAAATACTATATCCACCTTCACACTTGACATCAATTCAAAGCCTCCAAAAAATCATAACCACTTCAAGTTTTTTCCAATTTTTCTTAAAACATAAGAATTTAATTATTTAAAGCATATTACTCATTCTTGAAGGATACAAATATTTGGCATATATTTATTTCTAATGACCAATGTAAAGACAAAGCTATAGTTTGATTCCAAAGTTATAAGGCTAGATAAAGTTCAATAAATAAGGCTATAATTATAGATTGCATTGGAGATGATTGAGAGGCAACCACATCATCATTCATTAATGAAATTGTGAAAATAAGTTTTCACCAATGGTAATTTGAAAATAAGATT
>VACF01001519.1:0-13152 GCA_006891605.1 Pleurozium schreberi | reverse complement strand
ATTAGAAATTGCAATCATCGATGCGATTGTTGCGCTTCCGTCACTCGCCTGAAACATTTCAAAATTCAGCTTAGGTCACTTGAGTTAGACCTAGACTACTGGCGAATTTCCCCACAGGCAGGCAGGAAGTTTTAGAGCCTTTGTGCAATTGGCCGACAGTTTGAGATCTATGTGTAAAGTGAGAGTGCGTGATCAACACATGCTGGTCAAATGCGTTTTTGTGTTGTGATTCAAAGTGTCGAAGTTGTGACATTCAAATGCCCCGCTAGAGTTTCTGATAATTAAAATCAATAGAGATCTGAGGTTCCATAGCCAGAGGCGATACTCCAAGAGTACCATGCTCTTGAAATTTCGCCATTCTTTTGAATTTTCACCGTTTCGGTGGTTCTGGCAGACGCCGCTTAATCTTTCCAACAATCACTTGTCGGGTTCAATCCCTCCATCCCTGGCCAACCTCCGTAGCGTGCCGATTGACTTAAGCAACAACCAGCTCTCAGGTCCTATTCCCTCCAATTCGTATTTCCAGTCACAAGGACCGGTGGCGTACGTTGGCAACGCCGCCCTCTGTGGCTCCCCTCTGAAGATTGATTGCACGCCTTCACCATCGCCATCCTCTGTAATGAACAGTTCTACACCCGGAAGTGGCAGCAATTTCAGCCAGAAGGAGGAGCCCCCCTTGAGCAAGGCCGCCGTGGTTGCCATATCCGTGGGCAGCGGCATTGTGGGGTTCATGCTCATGGCCTCTTTCGTTCTCTACTTCCTCATGAGCATCCGAAACTCGAGGGTCCAAAGGGCAGACAGTGCGTCATGGTGTCTACGCTCATGGCGAAGTGGAGCTCCCGAGACTGGATACGAGGACGATGGTGATTTGGTGCACTTGAGCGGCGTGTTTTCCTTCAATTTGGAACAGCTGCTGCGCGCGGCCGCGTACGTGCTCGGGAAAAACGGCGTAGGGATCGTGTACAAGGCGGTGTTGGACGACGGCAGTGTTGTTGCAGTGCGAAGGCTTGGGGAAGGCGGAGAGCTGAAGAGAAAAGAGTTCGAGTGTGAGGTGAAATCCATCGCGMAGGTGCGCCATTCCTAATGTACCACAAACACACAAAAATTGGTTGTGTAATACACGACATTGGTTTCAAAGTGCCAAAGAAAATATTCAAGAATGGTGATGTGTTGAACAGGTGCGCCATCCTAATGTTGTCAGCTTGCATTCGTACTCGTGGACGCCGGAGGAGAAGCTCCTCGTGTACGATTACCTSCCCAACGGCAGCTTGGAAACCGCTCTGCACGGTRAGTCCGACCCCTACGTACATTCACWACAAAATTTCAGACTTTCAAGAAATTGTCACTTTTCCAGAGGCCTCGTCTAGATGAGAAACTCACATTATAGTTGCAATCAAACACGTTTTTGAATTCACGTATCCCTTTTAATTGCGTAAACGCGCGATGTCGGAGACAACGATTCTGAATTCGTTGCTGACATCTCATAAATTGCAAGGACTGGCAAGTTTGGCGCGTAAATCTCATTAGGAATTGACCCCTCAAAATTTTCAGGAACGCGTTTTAATGCTCACTGTGCTAACAAACCCATATAAATCCTAGTTTCAGAGCTCCTTGCACTTGAATGTCGCGCTTTGAAACACGCCATTTTCGTCAAACATGACCACGAACTCCCCTGATCCATTGGAAGTCCATATTTCCGGCACTCGAGCATCGCAATTCCCTAGACCAATTTGTGCAAGGCTGTGCACATTTTGGGTTTCGTGGCTGAAGTTGAATTGCGAATTTCGAGGTTTTGATTCGAAATTTGTTTCCAGGGGGATCGGAGTCGTCGTCGAAGGGGACGCTGCCATGGGCCGCGCGAGTGCGAATCGCGAGCGGGATAGCACACGGACTGGCGCACATCCACGAGCGAAAGCAGAGTCACGGCGACATCAGGCCGGGTAGCATTCTTCTGGATCGATTTTTGGAGCCGCGAATTTCTGGGTTGGGTGTGCGACGATTGGYGGSGCTCATGGCGCAGGCGGAGCTGAGCGGGAGCATCGCCTCGGGTGGCAAGGGCCACGGGGACTCCGGCCGCAGCGCTTCGTCGGTGTCGCCAGCGCCAGGTTCGCTTCCTCTCCTCTCCAGTCTCCATTGTAAAATTTTGGCCTCCAAAGGCCCGAGGGAGGTTGTATTTTTGGCCCCCAAAATACATTGCTCTTCTCTTCTCAATAAAGAAACAACACCAAAAATCATCTAAAAAAATAAGAGTTTGAGGTCATGGTTCGATTTATCAAAGTCCAAAAGCTTTTGTTGGTAAAACTTGGTATTTTTTAAAACAAAGGCCATAAATGATTTCCATGTCCACCGGTCCGTCCTTCAAGGGTTAATTTCGGGGAGTCTTCAGCTCTGCTTCAAAAATGAATCTTATGTCTTTGAACCTCCATCCTCTCCAAAAATCAGCAGGTTTAAGAAACTCTTCGTACCTCATAGCGCCATAGGAGTAACATCTTCCCATTCATGCATAAAAATGAATGACATGCTCATATAAAACATTTTCCAGGTCTTTCTCTGCCGAACGAGTGACCAGCGAAATTCTCATGACTGAGGCTCAGGAAGAAATGAACATCTAAGTTACGTTAATCTTCAGAGAATGTTTTAAATCTGTATGTCACAGTTCATTCTTGGTTTGAACCCAAAGTGCTTCAGCGACAAATCATTCTACTCTTATACTCGTATGAAAACAGAGCAATGTCAGCCACGTCATTCTCACATGGAATATTACATTTTGCAAGAAATGGGTATATGTCATCTCTTCCTTCTCGTGGGATAAGTCTTACTTGATGAACCAGAGCAGTAAGACCTGCACAGCAACTGCCATTAGAGCTTGGAATGATCTCTTATTATCCGCTTGCATACTAGACGATACCGGTCAATATACTAAACATCCGTAGCAGTGACATATCTGTATCTAGAAAAACATGATTTGTACAGAGCACAAGCCATTAGAAATAGAATTCTCTTTTCAGAAAACTATCAAGTTTCTTAAAAACGAGGTCTTGCACTGGAAATAAACGCTTGCAGGATCAATAACTGAAAAAAACACTTGCGAAACGAGGTTTGAAATCTCATCTCTAGGTACAGATATGAATAAATAAGACGCTGTAGAAAACAGTTTTAGTATCCAATCCCTTAGCTAAATCCTATGCTAGATCTCTGACATGTTGCAAGCTCCCATAAGATATTTAACTAACAAAATTCTCTACAGTTTTCGACCTTCACGTTGGCACTAAACTGCATGATACAATATCGCTGTGAAAGAGAGCAGCGATGCAATGAAGGGTTTGCACCAAAGCCCGCCTTTGGTAGAAGAACAAAGACAACATCTACTTACAGTCTTGACGGCAATGGTGTGTCTTCAGGTAAATGCAGCGCTTCGTAGTGGCCGAAGCCATGATACAAGACCCGAATCGGCTTATCGGTACCATAATCTTGACCATACTCAGCAATAGCGATAATACCACCTTTATCCTTCATGTAAACTGTGATGGGCATCCTGATGGTCAACCAACCATATGATGTTAACCGTAAATTCAAGGGAGGCTCTTGCGGATGGATGACACGATACGGAAATTTTGGAAAATATACCTTAACAGAGAGATTCAAGCTTTGATACGGAAAACGTGTTATCCCTGTTTTCGGGTAGCAACTAGTAAGCATGTTAAAATGTGGCATTAATTGGGATAACAGAAGTTTCACTTACCGGAGGACGTTGGAAAGCATCAGAAGCTCAGGCTCACCACCCCAGGTGTGGGGGAGACGCATGCGCCTCACATATGCATCAAAATCCCCTTCAATAAACCTGTAAGCCAAAATGTACTGTTAATCAACAGAGTAATCTCAAGAACGTTAATTGGTACTCAATATTTCTCGTAGTAGTACATTGATGACCAAAGAAGAACATTCAAGTGTTCAAACAAACATGAAATATCACAAACCAGATACTTGTGATACACCTGATGTTACTAATCCAAATCAATCCAACATTTAATGCTCAACATGCAGAGATATGGCGAGTCAACCGTGCCTCATGTGTCACTAATTACAATAATCTCTACTGAAGCCTCGGAAAACAGAAGGTCATGACTAGGTGTACTGTTCCAATCTCACAACTTCTTTTTCTGAGCTTTGACAGATAGTAATTCAAGATAACCAAAAMTTCTAAAGCACTAGAGCACCAGGGATGATGACAAGAAGCAGTCGAACCTACCAAGTAGYACCAAGTAGCTAGCTGGTGCCTTAAGATTTGTGAACTAGCTGTTTTCAGTTAGCTAASTSCTGGAACTTGATTGGTGCGGCCCCRAATTATTACTTAAAATTAKTGATRTGGGCACAATTGGTTTACTTRTCCAAAATCCGGGAGAACTGATGGAAATGAAAGTAAATCCAGCGCCAGAAACTTAGTGTAAATTAGCACCAGTTTCCTAACTGATGCTACTTCGGCAGTACGGGCRCCTTGTAAGTAATTCCAGTAAGCTAAAACCATTACTTGCTTGGAGCAGGTGGGGCCAAATATTCGTAACGAACCTAAAACTCGCAACAATCGCCGACAATATGTATTTACTGGCAGCAAACTGTTGAAGGATATACCATTCTGACGATTCTCGACGCCGCACAAGCTCGTCTAGAGCTTTGTTACGCAGGTCATCAGCCATCTGACGTTGAGTACTTTCATCAGGAGCTGGTCTCCCACTTCTCAAGCAAGCGCCATGTGCTACCGCACGAAACAAACACCTTCCATCTCCAGGAACCCCTGCTCACCAAACACCACTGATCAATGAAACAAAATCCAATCCACTCGTCACCAATGCTTGTTTTCAGATGCCTAGATCATGGCTATCCTCATGTAGAACGATCCTTCAATTTCACACACAAGTTTCTAACACCCATGAACACCAGAAGACATGTGACCTATGAAGTCCACACACACGAATGATAATAATTCGCACAATAAAGAGGAATGTATGCCAGACAAGAAAGAAATAGGTACCAATATCTGCATCACCAATTTGGGTCATGACCTCACCAGTGACATGATAGTCAAAATAAACTTTCTTCCCATGAGATGCCTCACTTTCTGAACGAGAGCTAGAAGAAGCAGCCGGATGTGTCGTCCTCCTAGCCAGAGCTTCAGCTGCAGCAGGGGGGCTTCCAATCAATACTCGAGGCGCAAAGGACCCGGCAGCTGCAGCAGCGGACGCGCACAAGCAAAGGCCAAACAACAGCCATGGTCGAATATGAATTTTGAAAGGCCAAAGTTGCGCTTGACCCATGATCAACATCTAGAGTCATCCAATTCAAATCATTCAAGAACTACTTTCCTGCTCATTGCTTCCTACTTTCGTGCTCACTTATATGTCATGAACTTACTGGTCCAGACCTTGAAAAAATAAAAAACACACATTCCAAGGAGAAAATGCAAATCTGTTCCAGCCTTGGTAGGAAATACAACCCCCTATTGATTGGTGATGAAACGCCCGTTAGTAATGGGTCCCTCTACCGTAGTGGAACCTACAGACTTTTCACTTGCTGACAAGAAAATATGAAAACTTGACCAATCTAATGATAGTATCTTGGCTTAGCACAGTAGCTAACAATATCAATTTCTAGGGTAACCATTGGATACCAATGTACCATATAGCTTTTATAATGTTAATTCATACTTAATGGCCTAATCACTCCACAATTGAAGTGGATCCAACTTCACTTGGTTCCATCCTAATGTAGTGAAAATTGTACTCAATTTGGAATGAAGGTTGACAAGTTTGGAATTGGATTGCAAAATATTTTTGCATGTATTTTATAAATGGAGTCATGAAATTTATATACACATCAAACAATTCATTCATTGTTCAACAGTCTTTGAGGACAAACTTTTAGAAACAATTTTAGAGTATTGTTGTAGCAGAGTTGGCAATGAAGAGAGATACATTTGCATCCAAAGGAACAAGAATATTCCCTAGGTCCCAGCAAGCTATATGTTTTTGCTTTAACCATTATTGTTGTGTCTATCATTTTTTTTTGACACAAATGAAACGGGATTTCATTGCAAAGAAAAAAGAATACATACAGTCAACCACAGGTGCCTGATTGGAAGTGTCTATCATTTAAAAAAAATGGGTTGACCAATACACATTTAGAATATTCTTTTGTTGTTCTTTTGCAAATCAAATAAGTGTTAAATATGTGCAATGACAACAATGGATCATCCAACTTCATGCAATTTGAAACTCCCTATAAACTTTCATTGTCACATTCAATTATGTTACAAGAAGTCATATATATATATATATATATATATACTAGGGAAAGGATTCTACATTTCCTTCCTAATTTTTGAATCCCCTAGCACTTTTGTAGTATTTATGTTCAACTTGCAACACTATAGATGTTTTCACAATGTTACAAAACTACATTGATAACATGATGCATTTTGGGTGCCTAGGTTGTGAGATTAAGAGGTTTGGGCCATGTACTACTCTCCCCATCCACAATGATCTTATGATTCCTCCTAATTTTTTTGTCCTAAAATGATCTTCTAGTTGTTTGAAAATTATCATTTTGGTTCTTGAAGATTCAATAAATGGATAAAAACTTCCTTGAAATACCTAAAAACATATTGAATCAAGAGCATTTTCAACCTCAAACCCAAACATTTTGTCCAACCAAAAGATCATTTGGGAATAAAGGGAGTATATTTTATGCCTTGCAAAGCAAAAATCGAATACAATTGCACAATGTGAACACAAATCAATTATATGATGATGAGTCTCTGATGTGAAGAGGCAAAAAAATTCTTAGTTTAGAGTACATAACATTCTTGAGGAGTTGCTTCCACAAGTATTTTTGTTGTGCACAATCTGAGCCCATCTCAAGTAGGAGGTATGCTAGTTACCAAAAGCTACAGAAAAACATAAGCATTGCCATCTCGGGTAGGTTCTCAGTTCTCAGAGCTGCTAAACAGTGTTCTGCGACAGACGTACAAACAGACAGGCAAGCAATTTGCGACTTCAAATAATCTCCTGTACTAGGTCTTAGATAGTACGAATGTGTTTGTATCGATGAGATTGAGAAGGTACGTCAGTCATACCAAGTACGAAACATGTGCGACAGTAACAGCGAGGCATGTGAGTCGGTTGCAGCCACGGATTAGCACTCAAGCATCCTTCAACTGCTTTGAGAAGACGTGACAACACAATTCTGTTGCAAGTGAAGCTCAKTTCCATTCCAYAGCGATAGCCTCCTTGAGTAACTTCACATCGTTTTGAGTCCGTAATTGCACGACTCTCTGCGGAATCCTCTCGACGTGTAGAGGGACCGATGCTTTCGAAGGTATAATCCTCGAAGCTCGAAGTGGAGACGACGTCGTAAATTATTGAAGGAAATGGCCAGGTACAGGAAATGCCCGAGATCCTGCGCGCAAGGCAAATCCTGCAAGTGGATGAGCAAGATGCTGCAGCAGGTGCCGCCTCTCAAGTGCCCTTACTTCCTCAAGAACGTCAGCAGCTTCATGCTATGGCGTCCATCCAATCCTTGTCCAAGACTGGTGAGCTCGCTCGAGTATCCTTTCGATCTCCAGCTTCTTCTTCCTTTTTCCATAAATTGCATTGATGTCGAGTACAGTAAGTAACAGTGAGATTGCGGAATTGCAGGAAATACCTGCAGATTTCGTGCAAGGACATGGAGATAAGTTCAACGACATGGTGGAGGTGAGAGGTCCCTGCAAGAGCATATGGAACATGAGAGTGAACATCCTAGTATGCAAACACAGGAGAGTTATGTTGGACCGGGGGTGGAGAACTCTTGTAAACGACCTAGGATTGAACCAGGGTGACCATGTTCTGTTTGTCCTCACCGCATTCTCCAAGTTCAAGGTTTACGTCTTTGACGATGTCGGAATTAGGAGAAGGCTCAGCTCATTCCAAGCAAGCTACAATGGAAACAACAATGCAGTAGCTTCGCCTTCGGCTACATCAGCAATGAGGCCCCAGCAACCGTCCTTGCTTTGGCCAAACGAGGATGAGAATAATTCCGACGTAAGGAGTTTATCAACTGAGCGAGATCTCTGGGAAGAAGATGTTACAGTACACGAACCCTGGAAAAGAAGACTGAGGGGAAGCTCTGCAGCAAAGCCAGCAGTGGTTGACCTCTCTGATGATAGCAGCCAAGAGCTCAGTGAGTCAGAGTACACCTTGAAGGGGAGTGAAGTTCAGTTGGAGGACACCGATAGTTTCCAGTCATCCCAGAGAAGCGCCTTCCATAAAAATCCTTTCTGCAAGGTGTCTTCCACGTCCCCTAATTTCATCAAGAAGGTGCCTGCCCTCAGTTTGAAGAACGATAGTGGCCCAAATTGCGCCCACCTGGTGAGTTCATGACTTGTTAGAACGTTACTGAGTTAAATGATGAATCTGCTCAGCTCCTTGTTAAGGTACATACAATAAAATTGCAACCCTTCTTCATTAGCAATCCCAATAGATATGTACATGTGTCCCCTGCAACATCCGACGTGGCCGATTCTGCGATGAGGTGGACGCGCCAGCAGAAGTGCGGCGTGGTGCTCAAGACCGTTTTCTGTTAGGAGTGCGCTGAGCGATGCTCAAGGGCGGAGGATCTTTGTGGGGTCTTCATCTACACTAAATAGTGAAATTAGTTTGCCTTTACAATTAGGTTGCCTTAGCCCCCAAGAAAGTTACTCTACCAGCCATGAAAGTCAATAAATATTTCTACAAATACTTCCATTTGTATGGATGGAGGTTCATGAGTTCCAATCACACCAATAACTACTTCAAATGTAGTGCATTCTTGTATAGGAACAATAAATATTTATATAGTGTTAAATGTCAAGAAATTAGTGAGGGACAACCTCATTTGAGTATTTAGTGTAGGGACGAAGGACAAAGGACTTGTTACTTGAACAAAACTCAACTTTGAAGTGCTTTGTTTATCATTCAAAATTTGAACTTTGGAGCATGGGAGATTAAAAATGGTTTTCCAAAAGTCGAAAACTCATCTCCCCTTTTATTTCACAAGTTGTGGCCATAAACCTAAACTAACCAACAATTCCAATTTCGGAAATCAATTGTTATTGGCTTGCATGTAGAGATTCATAATTCATTTTCATTTGTCTAATAGGTTGAATTCACTTGCACAAAAGTTTTCTCTTAGAGTTACAATTTGAAGATTGGTCTACCTTTCAAATGATCGAATGTTTAAGGATTTTTCCTACTTTGCAACTGTAGGGCTATTAAATAATAGGACATCAAAATTTTTTTTATGCAACTATGGCCATTATAAGTAAATTTATAGGTAATTGATAATTTATCTATGTTGGTATTTTTGGTCATTACAAGTCAATTTGTATTGAAATACACATTTATTTTTACATGTGTTATTTTATTTATTTATTTAAACATTATTTGATACAGTACACGATAAAACTATAAATGTAATGATAACTAAACATTGTTGTATGTGAGTAAATCATGTTTTGAGATCGTGATTTCATCCCCATCACGTGGATGGTCAACTTTTKATCCATATGTGTGCACATGAGGTAGATTTAGACTATAGAAACATTTTCATCTATATAAATTATCTTTACAATCACTTTGATTGTTATAAATGTTGCAACAAGGTGTTCTAGTTCTAGAAAAAAAAATTTATTCACTTATGGCATCTTCATCCAATACATCAATTGATAAAATAGTATTAGCAAAACTTTAATTAGTGGTAATAATCATATAACTGTCTCCATTAATAATTTGTCAATTCACAATCAAATGCGTAAATAACATATACCCCGTACCAAACATATAAATATTGCAATATATACAAGAAAGTAGAAGCCACAAAAGGGGTGTAAGAGTGGACAAAGTATAAAAAAAACAAATGCATGACAAATTCCAGGAATGCTTGTTGCGTTGTAGGTTTTCATTGTGATTGTTGAAYGGCATATTTATATGGTATCTCTTTATGATGAAAATGTGATAGTTTTTGTGATAAGAGTTATGATAGGGGCCATGGGTGACACTCCATATTTAATGTAGTAGATGACAAAYTTTGAAAATAAGTAGGAAAAGTCCAAAAGTTACAAAGTATGCAATGCACCATTGTAAGCGAGTTTAGGGTTGTCATGCAACAATAGCATTTTTTGAAGTTGAAAATTGGGGTAAGGTAGGAGGTCCATAAAGCGATCATCCAAGCACTGAAACTGAATTTTTGGGAGGTAAAACATCTTGAAATATTTATCTAATAAATTTTCTTTGAAAGACAAGAGGAAATGGCATTTAGCCCAAGTTGTTTCATATTTTTTTGGAGCATTGTGGAATTAATTATGAAATTTTGAAGTTAAAATGCCATAGGGCTGTAAAAGTGACCACCTCCTAGAATGTACACAATTTGTACGTTTGGGTACATTAAAGAAAGCAAAATGTACCTTTGTTTCATGTTTGGTTCAAAATGCCCGGTAGCAGTTCGAGCCTCCTACCTTACATTCTTGAGGTACATACTCAGAACAGCAAACATGGGAACATGGGAACAGATGGATGGTGATGCAGTTGCTTCCCGCGGTCAACCAGCATCACCGAGTCGCGCCTTGCGAACCACGCAGTTCCCATAGTCCACCTCATCGCAGAATCGGCCACGTCGGATGTTGCAGGGGACACAGCCCGTGGGAACCTTCTAGAGGTCGTCTCTCACCTCAGCACCGGATGTTTCGGTAGTGTCGTTCGCAAGCACCGTTTGTAAATCACATCCCTGTGAGTTGCTGCACTTGCTGGGAGTCGCATAGCTGCAAACCCTAGTTTGCGATTTCTCGGAGCCCGCGTCCCACAAGTTTGGATCGTCGTCGCAGACAGAGAGGAGCAACATGCCTCGCCAGCGCTCGCGACCGGCGCCACGGCCCGTGGCTCGCCGCGCCCCTCCGCCTGCGCCCGTGCACCAGGCGCACCCGCCCGCCGTGCCGCAGCAGCAGAGCCAAGGAGGCGGCATGCTGGCCGGCCTCGGCGCTAATGGACGCAATTAGGTGTAGTCTATGGTACAAGATTGGGTACACGTGCGGTAATGGGTGTTTCTACCTTAGTCCTCTGTAAGATTAATAAAAAAATCACAACATAGTTTGAGATATTGTTCACTATTATAGAATGYGACTATAACAACCAAAGATCTTCAAATTGGCAATGAGGTCCTTAATTTAAAATGGATTTGATATGGGCATATTRCAMTTTAGTGTCARTAAAGGAATATGACAATATACAATTCACACTTTGCAAAGCTTAATTTTTTAGTAATGGATTGTTGCAAAAGCATGCCTATTGTTTTTGGCTCAAAGTGGCCTATTTGAGTAAGTACTTTGATTTTTGGAATAATTTTTTCTTAAAAAAAATAAAATATGTATAATTTGAATAGCACTATAAATAGAATGTTTCTACAAATTCAATCTTAGAAAATTTTATCACTAAAATTTATGCACATAATAAGCTCAATGGAAAATACCAAGAAAATAGACACTTTTGTGTTTATTTTGTAGAAACTAGTAAAAAAAATTAAAAGAAATTAAAAGGAAAAGGTAATTTTTTATGGGCCCCGTCAGGGGACGCTTACGCTCCCAACAAGGGGAACGTGACGGGGAAACTTCGTTCTCTAGGGCCCACACGTCTTGTTTATAATTTGAAGATGCTCATTCTCAACCATTTTCATCGTTGGAAAAATTGTGCTCAATCTCCACTTGCACAAAGGTAGTGCACTTTAATCCATAAACAACATCAAGGCCGTTTGTTGATCAATGAATGAAAGAGCATCTTTATATATAGGAAAAAAGTACAACTATTCATATTTAGAATTAGGGGTGGAAAGAGAGATCTTCTATACTAGTTTGACCTCCAATGTGTGTTTTTGGATTTTTAAACCAAGATTTTGGACAATACCAAAATTGATGATTTCCTCAGTGACCATCGTTTAAGGGTTGAGCACATGTGGAAGGTCAACAATTTACTATTTTTACAAAATCTCTTTTGGGCTTCTCTAACTTTAACTAATAGAATCCAAAATTTGAATTTGAATTTTGAATTTATGTATCAAAAATAGTACTAAACATTCCAAAATAGGCAAGGTAGACATCCAATTGGGAGATGATTAAAAATAGTAAAATAATTTCTTTTAATGAAAAATTACTCAATGTCTATGACTACCACATGTACCTTTCCTTCAAATTATATGTAAAATAAACATACAACACAAAAATTATAAACAAAAAACCACATGTCCAAAGTCAAGGGGGTCAGACAAAAAATAGGACAAATGTTTATTGTAATCACCCTAATCTAATATTTTGGAAATAATAACTGGTATGATATCATTATATAATTATATTTTTACAAAAAGACAATAGTAAAATCAATTTAACAATAAAATAATACAAATAACTAAATAATAGATTATAATTTTATAGTATTGTAATATTTGACTAAAACTTTGCCTTTCTCTAAACAACCAATGATGACCAATTGAGTGATTGACTGAAGATTTTAGAATTGCTGGAACTTCAAATTTTAATTTTCCAAAGCTGTACTCAATGAAAAAATTTTGAATTTTCAAAATAATAACTTCTTAATTTGTAATTTTTATTTTTGCTTATATATTTTTATATTTATAAATTTATAATTTTAACATTTTAATCGTTAATTTTCTATTTTCTATTTGTAAAGAAATTGAGTTTGTAAACCCATCATATTTCATTTTAAGAAGATCTGATCTAACATGGTAAACTTCAAATGCTTCTAGCCTAAAATACTCTAATAATGCTCTTTATATTTGTGCATTTCATGTATAATATGTTGACAATMTTTCATGTTATGTAAACATTTGATTTATTTATTTTCATATGTATCAAATTCCAAACATGCATAATTGAATAAAGGTAGGTGAATCCAATACCAATGGTTGACCTAATACCACTCAAAATCTCAAATGTACAATCCCTGTTGATTTTAGAATGAGAATTAGAACAGTAGTGGATGTCTTCACTTCACAATATGAAGTGAAATTAAGGCATGTACTATTGCCATAGATTGTCACTCTAGTGTGCTCTGGCATTGCCTTGGCTTAGGATAGATG
>VACF01001518.1:0-12867 GCA_006891605.1 Pleurozium schreberi | reverse complement strand
TAGTTTAAGTTTATTTTAGAATATCACATGAATGTTTGAAACTTTTTTAGGAGTTTTGATAGTAGAGATTGCAAGATATAATGTTTGCACAATATTCTTGGAATGAAACTGTACAATATGTAGAGAGAGAAAGTTGCATACTACTAATGAATAAACTACAAACTTACAAATAATAACTCATTAACAAATTACAAGTTTATAAATTTACAACCTACGTATTTATAGCTTTTAAGAGTTTAAAATTTTGAAATTTAACACTTCAAAAGTCCCAAACCTTCATTCAATTGTTATAACTGAAGGATAGATTGTTATAAAGCCTTAGTTTAGAATTGGTTTTTTGAAAAAGTTAAAAATTGGTTTCCTATAAATACAAACTTTTATACCCAAGCCAAACATAAAATTGGATCTATTAATTAGTAAAGTTAGTTTAAAATATCTAAATTTAGCTTTTTTGATATTTAAAATATAGTTCTATAAATAAAAATTCAAACCAAGTTAAATGCAATAAATTTTTAGGTTCAAAATTGCAAATAAACACCACATACTTTATCTCTTAAAAATATGCAAACACCCCCGCCTTGCTCTCCCGAGAGTTCAAAATCCCCCACCGTCAATGAGTTTATAAAAAAATGAGGATCCCCTCTATTGCCCTTGACCTGAATATGGATAGTGTGTACTAAATACGATATAAGATACAATAAATGAAATATAGGTACAACTTAGAATATGGAATACAAACGTACAAACATACAAAATACGAAAATGGGCATACAATATAAAGACAAAAATCACATTATCCCATATCAATTGCAAAGGGCCTATCTTGAAAAAAATACAAGCAAGGGGTGGAGGTGGGTGGAGGTTGGAAATATAATTAATTTGAAAATCAATCAAATTGAATATGCATGAGTGACTATCTGCTCAAAAGACAGAATACATGAACACCACATACAATATCCCTTTAATGATACAAAGACAATTTTCTATTTCAAACAGCATAATATAGCCTATTGTAAAATGGTAAAATTTGAGATATTTGAATGAAGTTGATCACTTTTCTCTCATTAGTTCCACTAGTCTCATAAAAAATCAAGACAAAAAACAAGTAAAAAAAATTGACAAGGAAATCCATCTCATTCATTTGTTCACCTTTCCTCTTACATTACAGTGAACGGCCATTGTTTTGATCATTGATGTTGGYAGAGGCAATAAGACAACTACACCTAATTGTAGACAAGTAAGCAATTGAGCAATGTTCCTATTGTAAAATTGGATCTTGTTAGACGTCAAAAGAGTATTCTAAATTTTCTTCTTAATCATTATTAAGACACCATACAAATAAATTGTGAGCTTTCAAAGTATTGAAATAGGTATTTCCAAAAGTGGCTCTAAGCTCTAAAAAATTGGGGCAATACATTTTAGACAAAAATATGTAAGGGTCAATTTGGGGATGTGGTCACAATTAAGGCATCTTCAATGAAACACTCTCAACAGCCACCAAAAGAAAATTGCGTTGAACTTGTCAAAAACTACGTTTTATTCAACATAAAAGWGTGGGCTGGATTTTGTTGAGATCTCCCTTTGTAATCCAAAATTTTGCATTCTAACACAAAATTTTGCGTTCCACTTGTCAAATTCTATGTTGAAATGCTGAAACGCATAATTTTGCGTTATGAAGGGAGAACTCAACAAAATCCACCTACACTTTCATTTTGAATAAAACGCAATTTTGACAAGTTCAATGCAATTTTCGACAAGTTAATCATAGTTTTCTTCTAGTGAACTCACTAAATAGTTTACTATCTTTTGCTTGGTGTAAAAGTAGAATTTGTGATTACTATCATTGGGAGAGCATCAAAAAAATTAAACACCTAAATGACTAAAGACCCGAGTTTAGATTTTTTGAGATCCTAGGTAAGCTCTATCAATTTTATAATATGACTTTTTTTGCATAATTTTCTTTTAGTGTGGATGCTAATCATCCTAATTTGTATGTGAGATTTCATTTGCGTCATAATTCCAATAAATATGCCGAAGTTAATTTAAAGTTTTTTTTTTGTGTCAATGACAAAATGGAAAGCAAAAATCTTATTATAAAAAGACTTATAAAGTTATGAAGAGTTTTGTTTTTGGAGGCAACCAAGGTGTCTTTTGCACTCATTTTTGAAAATTTTCAAGTAAAAACAAGACAAAACGACATTGATTGCATAATGGGACACTTCTATTATTGTAATTAGAAATTCTCAATTTCTTATAAAATTCATTAGAAGTTTATAAGTTTAATCTTTGTTTTATATCATTATGATAAACTTTGCAAAAGTAAAAAATGTTTTTTTAATTTTAACGTGAAATGAGTCAAAGAAAAAATGTTTTCTTAGAAAATATTAATTTGGGAGGGGGATTGTATAGATACATCTACTCAAAACATTTGAACCATTCAGTTTCAAACAATTGGGATTGGCAATTTTCAATTTCATAAATAAATTGTTAACAATTTAGTATTTTGAATCATTCTCTACTTCTTTCTATATACTAGTTTTTTCCTACATGTTGTACAATTCCAAATAAATTGAAAATTTTCAAGAGTGTTTCCAACTTGACCTAAAGAATGAATCCAAAGAGTGACAACCATTTTGGACATTTTTTCWTACACATGTGGCCTTTTGAAGTGCAGCTGCCCGGATTTTCGCAGGGCTCAAAAAAGGATTTTTGTCACTTTAAACGCAGATATCTTGCAATCCACATGGTGAAATTTTCCCGGGGTGCAATCCACATCTGAAAATTTTTCCACATCTTCCCAAAGTATTTTGACACAAGATCCTACGGTTACATTTGTCCAAAAATGTTTTTTTTTGTAAAATTTGGTACTTGCACTAGAAATGGCAGTTTTGGTTTTGTGTCATACGGCTTTTCGCCCGAAGCCACGAAAAAAAAAGTATAGATTTTTTTATGTTGATATCCTCCATTTTCTATCATCAGTTAGCCTATCTCGCAAAAAAGAGTCCGATATTGTTGCCGCGTGAATATACCACAAACCATCTTGCACTACATCACTTAGGACCCAAAGACCAAAGAGCGTTTTTGGTGAAAGCATAGTCAAAGACCTTTAGGGGTTAAAGGCATGCTATGAGCAAGACTAGCGTCCTACTGCATACTCACTTTAAAATTCTGTATTTAATTCAATTTCACTTCAATAATTTCAGAAAAATCAGTTACTGCTTGCTTTCCCACTTCTTCCTGTGGCAAATTTTTTCCCAAATGTTGGGCTCCATGGATTCCCCAGGAGAGGCATCTTTTCCCTTACCTGCTCCATCTAAGAGTCTCCTACGTTACTGCCCAGTTTCAGAAGTTCGGAGCACTGTCCATCCCAAGTAAGCTTGGGCCGGTGCAGTCTCCCTTGGTTGTGTCCGTCCGTCCGTCCGATCCTTTGGCTTGTTGTCAGTCGCTGGCTGACCTCCGGCTTGATGGAGGACGAGGCGCCCCGCGCTAGCTGGCTTTGGCCTTTTACAGCATTCCCTGGCTGGGTGATGACTGATGAGTAAGCATCCGGCCACTCTTCTTCCATTCTGAGTTCTGAGTTGCTCAGGTCGATACGACATCACGGATAAGCTTATCATGAATTGGCAGGCATCCAGCTTGGCTAGGAGAGCATGGACGTCTGGCACTACCTTACCTTAGCCTATGGTAGAGGGACCTATTACTAACAGGCGCCCCATCACCAATCAATAGGGTGTTGTATTTCCAACCAAGGCTGAAACAGATTTCCATTTTCTCCTTGAAATGTGTGTTTTCGATTTTTTCAGGGTTTGGACCAATAAGTTCACGACACATAAGTGAGCAAGAAAGTAGGAAACAATGAGCGGGAAAGTAGTTCTTGAATGATCAGAATTGGATGACTCTACATGTTGTTCATGGGTCAAGCCCAACTTTGGCCTTTCAAAATTCATAGTAATTTCATTGTAAGAGATAAAATTACCAAAGTTTTTGCAATTTCCATCATTTCAGTCAATGGACCTCTGAAAACACGTGAATTGCCTACCACTACCCTAGATCATGTCCCATTAGGAAAATTTTCAGCCCTCCAAGAGGCTGCGAATTTTACACCCTGGTGGTGCAATTACAGAAAAAAATAAAAATAAAAAACTATTTTTTATTTTTCAGAAATTGGAATCTGACGTGGCACTACTGATGCCACGTCATCTCCACATTAGATTGACTATTTTTTTAATATATATATTTTTTAAATTTAAAAAAAATTTAAAAAAATTTACTATTTTTATTTTTCTGTATTAGCACTGAGGGGGTGCCGAAAATGAAGTCTTAACAACCTTCTACATGGCTGAAAATTTTACTAATGATAATTGCTTATTTGATCGGTTACTAGTCCCTCTACCATAGATATACAATAAGATAAGGCTTAATTTACAAGAGCAAATGAAGTAACTTAGAGGTAGGAGACTCGAACTCCGACTAGGCATTTTGAACCGAACATGACACAAAGGTTCATTATGCTTTCTTCAATGTAACAAAATGTACAATCTACATACATTCTAGGAGGTGATCACTTTTAGAGCCCTATGGCATTTCAACTTCAAAATTTTGTAACTAATTACACAAAGCTCCAAAACATGTGAAACAACCAGGGTTAGATGCCATTTCCTCTTATCTTTCCAAAAAAATTTACCGAAAAGTATTTCAAGATGTTTTACCTCCCCAAAATTCAGTTTCGGCACTTAGACGATCGATTTGTGGACCTCCTACCTTAGAACACGAGATCATGAGCTGTTTTCTGATCGAAAGGGAGGCGGGGCAGGGCGGCTACGCACAATGTAACTTCAGTTCATCAATTCAGTTCAGGGCGTCGTTTGAATGCTTGCAATTTTTATTTTTAAAATTTCTTTCGGATAAATGAGAGAAAACTCAAGACAGGGCTTTGTACTGGAATCTTTACAATGAAGTCTCACTCTTCATATTGAGAAAAAACAAGAAATTCAAAAGAAAATTCGATCATTTGTTTCCAAAAAAGAAATAAAAGAAAAAAAAGAAAAAGAAAAAAATTCGATGAGTACTTACGGTATTACGGTACTACACTACAACAGTATTGACCATTTTTCTGTGCCAAATCAATCGTTTCACTGGACCAATTGATCTTTTCATCAAGAGTTAAAAAATCTCTGTCGAATCCAGAGCCACGAAAGTACACCCTCTGCAATCTTCTACTCCTTTGGACTCATCGACCCTCCATAATGAATGTAGTCAAGCAGAAATGGTTATGGAGGTCCAGAAACTCTGACGTCTTGTCCTTGCAAACACCAGCTGCCCAGGTCTTTATAACCAACATTCCGCCTTCCAGCAGGAGCAGGGCTACACTCTCGATCACTTCTGTAAATTAGAATGTATTTCTTCTAGATTCCTATTCGACGGCGACAGCTCTATTGCGGCAGTATTGTTCTACTTACCTGTCTTTTCCAATGGCTCAGTTTCATGTCACGTTGTGTACCTTGGCTCTCGTAGCACTGGCATGCTCTCCCCAAGCTGCACAAGCTGCGAAGAAAYTGCCAGAGACGAAAGACGAAGTGGTCGCCGACTTCGAGAACTGGGTGAAGTCCGTGGGAGAGAAGCATGCAGCATTTGAAAGTGCGGCCAAGTCTGCAGGGAGTGTGGACGAACTTGCAAGCAAAGTGGGAGAGACTGTCATTGTGGTTGATCAGAGTGGAGCTGGCAACTACAAGACTATCAACGAAGCGCTCAAAGCTGTGCCCTTGCACAACAAGGCTCCCGTTACCATCAAAGTGAATGCCGGAACCTATGTGTAAGTGTTTCGAACTCAATGGGATGAATACGTAATCTGTATTCTGGTCATACAGCATTTGGTTGTATGTGTTTCTCACTACATCTTTGACAACCAGCTAGTTGTCTGCGAGAGTGTACGTTTTTTTCCGAAGTCATAAGCAAGTGTTCCTTAGTTTGGTTGTGCATTGTTTGGTCATGTGATTGATTTCAGGCCTGATTCGGTTACTCCTGTTGCCTGCAGAGAGAGGGTGGTAGTTCCGAAGTCTCAGCAGCGTATTACATTGCAAGGCGCCGGTCGTGATGTAACCAAGATCACTGAGAAAAACGTTGCTGGCAACTCTGGCACGACATACACGTCGTCTACCTTCGGTGTTAGCGCGCCTTACTTCACAGCCAGAAACATCAGCTTCGAGGTGCAAAATCTTGCATGTTRCTCCGTAATTAGTAGCTGCTACTTTGAAAATCTAGTTTGCAGACGAGCACGTGCGAAGAGTCTTGGTTTCTGGTGAAGTTGGTTAAACATGGAAGCTTCCTGGTTCGTGAAAAAAAACTTGGAAGTGGGGTTTATTAGACTGCCGTCGTTTTCTTTATTTTAACTTGAGTTGAGAAACTGTGCAGAACTCGTCTCCACCACCCAATGGAGGGGTSCAGCAGCAAGCAGTGGCCCTTCGAACCACCGGGGACTTCAATGCCTTCTACGGCTGCGCCTTCTACGGGCACCAGGACACCCTGTATGACCACAGAGGTCGCCACTTCTTCAAGGACACTCTCATCGTTGGTACCGAGGACTTCATTTTTGGTGGTGGGAAGTCCCTCTACAAGGTCAGTRAAACAACCCTTCATTGTATGAAATTCGGCAGCCATGTAACTGGCCTCCAATACTCTTAAGTTTTGTATACAAATTGCTCAGAGTTAGTCCTAGTGATCTTCGGATTTTCATGATGATAGATGCACGTACTACTTGGCAATATACCGTGCTTGCACAAACTCTGGATAAGAGYACGATTGCCTATTTGAAACATGGATGGTCAACTGCCTGGGAACTGAAATAKAACTCAGGGAAGTACTTGCAAGTTTTCTGCGAATGTGAACTTAAACCAGCACATCATTGTGCTTGACACATACTGCAGGTATCCARCTTTTACATGTATGAAAGCATTCCTGGTTGACTGTGAAGRTTCTAATTTTTTTAGTTTTTGGATAATGATTTGTGGTGCAGAATTGTGAGCTCAAGGTGCTGCCCTCTGCAGGAGGGTCATTGACGGCTCAGAAGCGGATGACCGGAGCTGAGGACAGCGGTTATTCATTTGTAAATTGCAAGGTGACTGGCTCCWTGCCACCCCAAGTCTACCTGGGGCGAGCCTGGGGTCCCTATTCCCGTGTGGTGTTTGCTCTCACCGAATTCGCTGGGATCATCAAACCCGTCGGCTGGTACAACTGGGGCGACCCAGCTAGAGAAAAGTAAACATCCAGAACCACGCTCATCACATTAATTTATCTCTAAAAAGTACAGTTCAAAATCCATATAAACTTGGTACTGTGTAACAGCTTTCACGCTAATTTTGTAACCTACGTAAATATTATTGTATGTTACTGAAATTTCATCGCATTCTTGTTTACAGGACTGTGTATTACGCCCAGTACAAGTGCTTCGGGCCTGGTGCCAACCAAGCTGGACGAGCTTCCTTCGCGCGTGAGCTCTCGGATGCGGAAGCCGCACCTTTTCTGAGTCTCAACTACATCGATGGTGGCCTCTGGGGAGTCTCTAATTTAGACAGCTGAAAAAGCAGATGCTGATTATATATACCAGCTTGTGAGATGGACCACATTGGTCTGTGAAAAATGAATGTTCAAAAATATTTWTACATATATTGAAGGACAGGTAGATACAGGTAGACTGTTCTTCAGAGTGCAATTGATGAATGAAGTCTTGGATGAGGTAGTTCAGATTAGAGAATAGCTTAAGAGTTTTGCTCCTAGATGATAATGATTCGTCTTATTCTTTCATTATCCACACTCCCTGCTGCTTCACACTGTGATAGAGCTTGACCTATGAAAACTGCTTCATCGAAGGCTCCATCGACTTCATCTTCGGCGATGGCCGATCACTTTATGAGGTCCGTGAGTGCTCCACCTGCAATTAATCTTTATTACTGCAAACACTAGTACCGAAGGCTGGTATTGCAATAGTGGATTTGCCATTCAGAAATCTATTTACCACTCTGCAATGTATTTGCAACTATTTGAGATTGCAACAGTTCGGCATTGATATGCATCGGTTCCGTGCCCAGGAGATRTWTTTGCAACAAATCTGTAGCACTTTAGTAATGGTTTGCAATARACCACAAKTTTTGAGCAAAGTACGGAGCYGCTACTAAACCATTGCAAAGTACTTGATGATGCGTTGCAACTRCTACTTCCCGTTGTAGTGAAATACTAAATCGGGGGTACAGTGCAACTACTTGAGATTGCAGTAGTTTTTGCAACAGTTTAGKCRTAAATATGCATTGGTTGCGTGCCCTAGACTTTTGCAACAAGTTTGCAACACTTTCACAATGGTTCGGAAYAGGSCATMAGTTTTTCGCAAMGCACRGAACCCCTAYAAAAGACCATTGCGAAGTAATTGATGATGTGTCGTAGCTGCTAAGCTTACTACCTGTTGTAATGAAATACTAAATCGGAGGATACGAATTTAATTCAGAGATTGATGAGTTGATTGATAAATTGATTGGAATGTGCTTTAATGTGGAGTKGAGYCCTGCAGGGTTGCGAGATTCATGTGATAGCGGAGACGACGGGGTCCATTACGGCGCAAGCGCGGGCGCGGCCGGAAGACCAGTCGGGCTTCGTGTTCCTGGACTGCACCATCATGGGTCATGGGCTGGTGTGGCTGGGGCGTGCGTGGGGCTCGTCCTCGCGCGTGGTGTTTGTGCGCACCTTCATGGACGACATCATCGTCCCTGCTGGATGGACCGACTTCGGTGACTCCACGGTCCACAAGTAAGTCTAGTTTGCAAATATATTTGCTTGGCAGRACGGGTTCCATGCGCCGTTCTCTGTCAAGTGCTTTCCTTCTTGCCTTCTTGCTTTTACTTCTGTTTGTATTTTACACATTCAATACTCAGGAAGATTTATTCCAACGATGGAAGTACTATCGACTTCCATCGTTGGACAGAACTTGGCCTTGTGGCRCTCTCGCATTCTTTCGATAACTGTTTCAACGTTGGAAGTTGTCACAGTTTTTTTCGTTGAAACTGGTAGTTTTGCTTTAGATTGGAGGCTTGTCGTCATGCTTCAAAGGTGGGKCTCCGTTTCCTCTGATTAGAAAATTGAGAGAGATGGGTTTCAAGCCCCCTCTCTTKGTCTGTTGAGCTTCCCATTTCAACGTTGCAAGCACTCAAACAACGTTGAACGTGAAGCAACTTTGAAAGCTAATACTGTGACGCACTACAAAACAATTAATGCGAGGTAAAGCCAGAGCTCGTGCTAGTCAAAAGAACACAATGACTTTACACAAAAAACATTAAGTAGAGGCCTTTTCAAATTAAGAATCAAACGCGCGCCTACGTTCACTCTCTTACAGCAACGTACTGAAGCCTCGGTTAGACGTCTGATAACCTGTGGACAAAACTAGTCCAAGATGTCCTGGTTATCATTAAGTCTTTTCTTTTACCTGATTGACGGCCTTGTGAAAAGCCATCCTCACAGAATCCAACATACGAAACCACATACCATGCTGAAATTTWCTCATTGCTCCGTTTAACATCAGGGAAGAACAAGTCAATTCCAGCAATTAAACCAACCGATCCCAGAAGTTAACTTTCTAACCACCGACCACACAAAGATTTCCTCCAGTGCTTGAATTGCCTCGTGTGTAATTAACGTCGCGATTGCATTTCCGTGTTGTTTGCAGCACTTCGTTTTACGCGCAATACAAGTGCTCCGGTCCTGGTGCCGAGCAAGCAGTTCGAGTGCCGTGGTCGTATGAGCTCAACGATGACAGTGCGCAGCAGTTTCTTAACATGGATTTCATCGACGGTCCCTCGTGGATTCACACCTCCCGCAAGCTCAACTTTGACAAGCGTGCCAGAGTCATCCCAGGCCGCACATGATGGAGCTTTGCTGCTGATTGTTTTTGCCGAGTATTGACTCCAGATGCAAATTTAGTTTTCTCTCCAGTATTTGATAGAATTTTGATTGTTGAAGGTGAGGTATTGTTGAGGCTCACAGCAGGACGAGACCAGGAGTTCCGGAGCTAGGCTTTCCTGCAACTTGCCACCTTCGGGTACAACTTTTTCGCCATCTTTGAGTGCTACGCTGAATTCTTTGGCACTTGCAAATGTGCAATTTCTACAGATCGAATTCGCAGGGCTCCAGCAATACTTACTAATTTCCCAGTTTTGAACTTTATTTTATTCTACATTTGATCATCCTTTAGTGCGCAAAAGAGACTTCATGGGTTTTGAGCCACGTGAGTTTTGCGCCTTACCACTACAAGAGAAAGGGGTGTTTTAAGTATAGTCCTCGAGATAAGATTTTAAGTAATGACCTTTTTAGAAGATTTTTTGGAAGAATTTATTAGAAATACGTGTCTGTCTAGTAAAATTTTACTAGATAAACATATATTTCTAGTAAATTCTCACTGAAAATYTTCTGAAAAGGTCATTACTTAAAATCTTATCTTGAGGACTATACTTAAAACACCCCTTTCTCTTGTAGTATACATGATTTAGACTTRAGCTTCAATCCAAACCTTTCTATGTTTTGTGGAGTCGCATTGTGCTCATGAACAACTAACCTAGCTAGATGGAAAGTCTAGAGGATTGAATTGTGCAAATCAAATTGACTACTCATATTCAATCCTTCAAGGCAAATTGTTCATGAGTTTTATGGGAGTACTTCCGATTGAAGGGGAAGGGGAAATATACAACTACAATTCAACAAAGGAAGAATGGCATGTTGCTACCTAGTGAGTGAAGGGAATGGCTCAAGCCGATAATGTTTTAATGCACGTAGTAGGATTTAGAGTAATTTCAAAACAACTTTTTTATCATGTCAAGTGTATCTGCAATGTCWGAGTTGTGAATGTTTTGGTGTCGGATGTTTTTGATGTTAACCCCTAATTGTTCAAACTGTGTTTTTTGGCAACATAGTTGATTGAAAGGAGGTTGAAGAGGTTGTGTCATGGACTCATGGGTTACAAGAAGATAGCCTCGGAAGGGTGATAAAATTGTGAGTGATGCTAAATTGGAAGCAATTCCAATGGCACATTCTTGTAGTAAATCATCTTGTKCTAAGCCGCATATGCCATCAAAGCTTGATGATTCAGGGAATTCTGTTATGGATGAATTGGTCAAAAATATGTGAGAATTGGAATTGAAGATGGCCAAGCTTGAAAAGAAAACCATGTGCATGTGTATACATCAAATCAATCATTGGGGGCAAAATCTATATCAAGTGGAGGGAGGTTGCCTCCTAGTTGTATGTGGTGTGATTGTTGTGAGCAGTCTCAAAGGGATTGTTCTCATTTCATAGAGGCATTGCTCAATGGCATTGTATTTTTTACAAAAAAAAGGATTCACTTGAAAGAGACCAAATCACTTTTCTAGACAAACTTTAGGAAATAAAGTATGAAAGCCTTAGTAGAGGAGGAATCCCAAATGCATGCAATCTCAAGCAATGAGGTATTAACTTATGGAGTTGGACTTGTTCTTTATTGTGCAGGTTTAAGTRTTGAGCAATTGGATAAAAATATGCATTATGGCCAGATGCTATCACCATAAGAAATTGTTTTTTTTTGGATGTCACGAAAAACATGCACCTTTGTTTTTTAAAACGGGTTTGACATCACCGTTGATGTCATCCAAAATCCATTTTTTTTTTACAAGCAAAACGTGCTAAGAATTTTTTAAGTCACCAAAAACATCACGATTTCTGCTGACCTCAAAAAAATTGGACTTTCCAAAATTTTCTAAGTGTGACATGTGGAGGGATCTAGAAAGCCACATAACCTTTATTTTGGGCTGCCTTTGCCACGCAGATTTTTTAATCCAAAATCTTTCTGCTTGGAGCAGTGATGTGGACCCCCCAAAAATCCGACGTGGCACTAGAATAATTTGAGCTGGCTTTGCCACGTCAGATGCCTCATAAGCATGCTTTGGTACCTTTGACCTCTGACATCATATTTTGGGTGACGTCTCATCCATTGTCACCGTGTTAATTTTGACGTCAATATCAACCTTAGTATGTCATGTGAAACCACTACAAGAAAATGGGGTCAAACGTGACTACAGAAGAATGACTTCTTGTTCGGAATGACTAAACAATGACTGCAACTCCCTAAATGCACCTGTCGGGCCTGCGTCCAAGTGTTGCAGTCATTCTGAAGTCGCCACTACGACTTCAGGATGAGAGTGGAACAACTTGTAGTATTCATCCACGGGTTTTCGTCGACAGCGTTGGGGGCAGGGCAGCTACGGGTTTAGGAAGTAAACGGAGTCTTTAGAGTCCACTGCTCAACGACTGCAGGGACTGTATTATGACTTCATGCAAGTTAGAAGTCACTGAAGAACAACTAGAACGGTAAGTGCACATTCCTTCTTTTTACTACATGCTGAAAGATGGCTGACGTGGCTGCGTAGTCTTCTTTTACTATGTACCCTGCGACAAAAACTGAACACTGCAAGTGATTAGGGTGGAAGTGCGAGAAGGCAGACTTCCATTAGAAGATGCATATAATGGGGTGTATTTCCTTACAATTCAATTCTTCAAATTATTTTGGCAATCGGTTATGTTTCTTACTGTTTATGTTTCAGGGTTATAGGGGCTTCTACTCCTTTTTTTTTGGTATTCCTCTCTCTTTTTTGGCAACGGGCAGCTAACTTTTTTATATTCATTTTCATTTTTGCGTCCAAATTTTCCTTGGCTTCTGGACTTTTCTTATTTGTATTCCTCTGTCTTTTTTGGCAACGGGCAACTCATTTTTCTATATCCATTTTCATTTTTGCTTCCAATTTTTTTTGGGCTTGTGCTACTGTATTTTTAATATTCCTCTCTCTTTTTTGGCAACGGGCA
>VACF01001517.1:0-16067 GCA_006891605.1 Pleurozium schreberi | reverse complement strand
AATCCACCCACCCACCCCGAGGTTTTCTTTGAAAAACAAAATGGTTTATATAATTTGTAGCACCCAAACCCTACAAAGTGGAGCAAGTAGGTTCTAGGCTTGAAGCGGAGTGCCGTTAGGCGCATAGCTTGAGTACATGGCGCGTAGCGCCGTTTAGGGTGAATATGAAGGGGTAACCTCTAATACTAGCTAGGATCTTTTGGTTTTATAAAAAACAATATAAAACGATTGACGTTACATTACAACTAAGCTTAAAACCCCAATTGTCAAAAAAAAATTATAGTTTTTTCCTCAAACAATAAGGGTGGGTGGGCAAGAGGGTGAAAATTCCACTGACAACATTCCAACCCTCCTTTCCCTTGGGCCATCCCCTCCAGGGCATCCTAACCTAGATTAGCGCTCGCATGGCCTTAGTTTTGGTGGAGTTAGTCACTGGGGAGAGCCCTTGCTTCGCCACTTAGGAAAGCCCTAAATCTTTTTATTTTCCACTCATAATAAAATTTAAAAATTTTGAATTCGAATTTTCAATCAAGGCCGTAAATTAGCGAGAAGAGTGTACAAGGTACATATGGGGCTTTTAATTTTACCAGTTCACCTAGGCCATCACATCTTGCCATGCGAGTCGAGTGGCCAAATTTCCCTAGGGAAGTTATAGGGTCAAGTGGGAAATTGTAGTGCTATGTGGACCAGGTGGGAGGGGATAGATCAAGTAAAAACTCCACATGGAGTGATCCCCTTCAAATTGATCAATCTCCACCAATGGGCTTGTCCACCGATTTCAAAGAACCTTGAAATCCTCCTTCTATGCTCTCCCAGACCGGCAAGACAATCGATGTTTACTTCTTGTCTTCTAGAGTTGTTTTTGCCCGCCTGGCTTATATAGCAAGAAGCTTTCAAGTAGGCATACTCGTAATGGACCCTCTTTCCAATTGGATTTGTATCTATCCCACTTTGGATTTTTTGAAAACTTGGACAAACTCTGTTGAATTCACAATTTGGAGTTTTTGAATTCACAATTTGGAGTTTTTGCATGTAATTTTGCAGATGGATGCTAATCATCATCTTTGTCTCACATCCTTCCAATAAATATTGCAAAAGTTAGAAATTTTTTTCCGGTTTCAATGTCAAAGCATGATGCTAAAAATATATTATAAAAAAAATTAGTTAATTATATTGTATTGTATAGTTTGGTAACAACTCAAAAAACATTTGAACCATTTCATTATGAATAATGAGGTGAAAGTTATAAAGAGTTTTATTTTGTAGGCAATGAGGTAGAAAAAACATACAAAATCATCTATTAAACCTAATTTTTAATTTTTTCATATATAAATAAAAAAATAAAAATAAAACTATTTATTATTCAAACATTTTCATCATTGGAATTAACAATTCTTGATTCTTTATAAAAGTTATTAGCATTTTAGATTTCTATTTTATTCAATGCCACCTTCCACTTTATAAGTTTATCAAAGATGAATATGATAGTAATTTGATTAAAAAAAAAATTAATATATTTTCAACTCATTTTCAAACATATGGACTAAAACAAGAGTATATGGTATGAGCATTTTGAAGCACATTCAAGCCTCACAACATGAGTGAACTTTGTTCACATATTAAATCATGTCGATCCCTAGACTTTTGAAAAAGAAAAATTTGTCCCAAGTCAAATCCAATTCACTTAACTCATTASAGAAATGACATTTCTACTAATAAAAATGGGGTTTGGGAAGACAAATCAAAATATAAGTAAAATTTGACAAGACAATACAGACTCTTCATTTTCTAATTTAGCTATTAAGAGTTGAAGGACTAGTTGTTCATTAAACAAACATAAACATGTTCCCAGCACACAAAACCTTCATTATTTCATCTATCTAATATTTTTAGTTTCTTATATTAGTTCTCTAACATTTGTATTGTATAGATTTCACACTTTTCAATTGCAAATCTTATGTAGTTTAAGGGGTGTAAGTATGTCCGACTTCAAAACCTATATTATCTAATTTTAAAAATGACCCTTCAAAAATAATTTCAATAAACAAGTAAAATTAAAGTTGTACAAAATCACTCTAATAAGACCTCAACATTTTGAACGCACAATAAAGTCTTGTGAAAATTATTAATATTCAACCTTTGGTCAATTTTTCAAAAAAYTGAAAATTGCAATTTCAAGTTTTATTGAAAAATATTAGCTACTATAGCAATTTGTTCTATTTATGTGGATATGTTTTATGGATCACATTTCAATTTGGTTTGAAAAGAGAGCGTTAAATTATTATTTTAAGTTGCATTCCATACATCTTCACAYTGTTAGAAATAGAGATTACCCTTTGGTCCTTAARGGATTAAGGTCTTCGTTAGAAAGACCAAATGATTTTGCACTCCACATAATTATGAGAAATTTTTTGTTCCAAATAGATTTGGTGAGTGAGTACATGTGAATAATTTATTCAATTTTTATCATGATTATATTGACATTTTTAATTATCAAGAGATTTTACAAGACGAGCATAGGAACCAACTTTATTTCTAGTTTATTTTAAGTCCATGGGAAAAAAAAGATTTTAGAATTTTTTTCTCTTAAAAATCAAGAAAAATATGGAAAATTAGTATAACATTTAAAATAATGTATTCCCCAAAACTTAGGACTAAAAACTAAATATCTTAAAAAGTTATGCACAAAACAGGTTAACAAAATTTTCAAGATGCTTATCTTTTTTTGAATTCCTTAGATTTGTCTCCAATGTGACATGGCAACCATCACATTGGTCAACTCAGATTCTCAGTCCATGCCCAAATTGAAGAGAAGCCATGCACCAGCCTTAAACTATAATACACTACTAAACTTCAAATATTTTTATAAGGTGGAGTTTAACTCAACATTCAATGAAACTATTGCCATTGGATTCACAATATAGTTTTTATTTTCAAAAATAGTAAAAATCTTCGAACAAGAAGCTAAAAAAAGATGGAAAATGACCAAAAAACAATCATTTGTGTGATTAGGGGTTTTGCTACAATGATGTGGTATCTAAGCTTCATCAACCCGTAAAGGCCCAGGGTGTTTTTAGGTTTAAAAACATCATTGCTTTTAAAGTGTTGTAAGTCTCAATGTCACAAAAGTATGAAAATCTCTACCGCACAATCTTGTAGTGTACATGTTGTAGATGACTTGAATCAAATTTGGAATCATTTGGACGCATAGATTGCAAGATTATAATGTTTTAGTGTTGAAAAAGGATGCTGAATTTGTTCTAGGAACACCTTTGGAGGTCGAATTCAATATCTAAACCTACTCAAATGAAAAAAGTTCAAATTATAAAGTGCTTCAAAACTAACATGAAATTACATTGGTGAAAGAAAATATCATTCAATTGACTCATTGTGTCTACAAAATGGATTTGAAATGTCAAAAAAGATTGTAGAAAACACATCTACTGGTGAACCTCCTTCTACTAAAATGCTTCCAAAGTTCACTATAATCCAAAGATGTCTAGATTTTGAACTTCAAATTGCTTCAAAACACTCAAACAACTTGGATTGACATGAAAATTTTACCTAAATAACTAGACTTCAAGGGAAACATAACTAAATAAATTTTATTGAAAACAAACATTTGATGAAGGAGATACAAGCCCCCAAAGTTGCAGTCATAAACAAGACGAAAGTTTTACACAAAAGAAAAAAAAATACTTGACCAAGATACGAGACAAAGGCTGCCAAAAAATATTCAACCCCGAAATATATGTAATCGTTTACCCAGAAGTCAGCGAGATAGGGTAGAGGGAAGGGGCATGCATCACAATCTACAACTCTGATTTGCTGTGATCGAATATCTGTTTGAGGCAGTTTTGGCAAGCTTAAGGAGAGGGACGTTTAGAGCTTAAACCGGTATAAGGTTTCTGATACCTGTACCATGGAAACTTCGTTGCAACAGAGAGGAGCTCGCTTACTTGCACCCAAAATGAACTAGAGGTGATCAGTGTCCTAAGCCCATGTACTTTATCGGGTCCCTGCGTTGCACTCGGGGAAAATATATTTACTTGGCAACTTTGGAAATATCCATCAGAAACTGCAAAAAAACAATTATTTCTCGACTTCGCAGAGACGTAAAGATTGTCAGGGACATATATAAGAATATCATGCAACATGAGTGGGCATCGAATCATGGAGACAATAAAAATCATTATTGTACAGTTGACTACAGCCACGACTCCAAATTAAGAAGTCCGGCAACCAGGTCCTTGCTACAACGCAAGATCCACGCGCACAGATATAAACTTGTACATCAGAAGAAGCTGTGGTGACACAGCAGAAACAATCCTTTACAACATTACTCAGATCTTGAAGAGCTTATGAGACAATGAAAAGCAGAACGGTGATGGAAAAACCGTGGCCCCTAACTGGGCACTTGAATATCACTGTATCGCTCCGCAACTGAGTCGCCTTTGTGCTTTTGGAACTGGATGTATCTCAAGGTGTTCGCCAGGAAAGCATCCACCTGCATATCTTGCGCGGTATTTTCACTTTGTATCTCGGTGACAATGAGCTCCAACAGTCCTTGAATAATTGTACTTGTAACTTGGGTGTTGCCCTTTTCAAAGTAGTACAAATACCTACAAATCATCCACCCAAACAAACCTGAGATCTCTAAAACTTGCTCTCTAATCAACCACAGAAACACAAATAATCTACTTATAGTAAGACCTTCCACAATGCAAAGTAAACTTGTTAGACAAGCAATGCTAATGGTTGAGAGGCTGACACTGACTTGTTCAGAATCTCTACAAAAAGGGTCATTGGTCCATTGCTTCCTCGGGTAGCACTAGACATCTGCTGCGCAGCGTTGGCAATCCGCAAGGCTCGTTTTAAGCACAACAATACCCTGAGAAAGGTGAAACACAAAATGATTCAGAACTCGATCAGTGATGGTTTCTCAGGTGATCTCTTTCCTCAAAACAAAAAGACATTTGGATTGAGAGATCCAAACCTTTAAGTATTTAGTACATAACCTTCCCAAACTGCAGGTGAAACACTTCACTCCAAGATCATAAGGAGGCTATACAAAAGATGGTGAGCCCAAGCGATCATCCAAGCAACTGGCAGCAGTGTAATCAAAAGAAACAATTACCTTTCCCCATCCTTGACACCACTTCCCTCTTCKACCCAGAAAAGATGAGAGCAAGCGTAGACAGCCCTGCACTGATCAGGCTTCTTCAACAACTTCGCGGAGTACTGCACCCAAACACCAAYCAYCAGCCAATTGTGTAGGGCAAGCACTATGAGAAAACAGCCAAACCCATCAACAAGCATAATCACATAATCATCCCTCGCAAGCAGAGCCTACTGCCACCTGGCAAAATTCTTGGATGCACAGGAATAACAGGTTATCGAAAAACTAATGAGCACAAAAATAAATAATCGCCCCAGTCAAGCAGAACATTCACGGCTCCTAGTCAGATAAATTCCCAATAAGGTRCTCGTACCGATAGCAAAACACAAGTGGCAGTCTCTATGTACTTTCAAAAACAAGAAACGTGGCTTGGTGCCTTACCCCTGTCGCCTTGTGCGTAAGAGTGTCTCTGTTCTCTACACCAAAAACCCGTGTTCTTTGTAGTGTGCCAATAATCAACTGCAGAGCAGTCACCTGGGCCTTGGAATCCTGTAAACCACAGAAACGTGCAAATTTTACCATCTCCCGTTCTGCATCCATAAAACCAGAACCAAAAGGCATGTATCCTGCAAATGTCAAAATTTAGCACGAAATTAAAGCACCACTTACCGCAATTTCCTCCTCATAGATCACGAAAGCTTGTGTGAAAAACTCATAGGCAACCGGTTCCAAGTTGCATACACCCGCAGCCTGAAAAAACACGCCACATATGATTTATGAAGAAAGAAAGACAAGCTCATGAGAAATAAAATCTTTATCACTCATTCCTGATCAATCACGATCTGGCCACATCAATATTCCTGTACAAGTGGAGCTCGTACTAGAAGGATACCAGCTGGATAGTGCACACAGCCAAGCGAAGTGTTCAATAGGGGTAAAAAAGTGCTTCAACGAGATAGCATTTTCAATCCTGCTACATCCAATTGGTCTCCTGATTGGTAGACCGATAGAGACTGCAGAATCATCAAAATGGAGCGGTGAAGTGGACATCAGGGAGATCCACTCCGCCGCTCCGTCTGCAGGACATACAGTTAGGAGACATCAGAAGAAGAGGAATCTGCACCTCTGCGCATTGCAAGTACAGCCGCAAGGCAAGCTCTGGGGCTGGCACCACTGACAGCGCCTCCACAGTCTACCACATTGCCCACAGATGAGGTCAGGACTTGGATGCCGTGATCAGAATCGTCATAGGACAAGTACCGAAGTGAACAGAAAGCGACAATTGTTCGCGCCAAATCATTCAAGACAAAGACAAAAGACCTATCTGCCGTTCAAGACAAACATAGTACTATCCTGCCACCCACGAGCTAATCAACTGTGTCGAAGATCCACACCAGTACCCGACCACTGTCTCAAATCTGATGGCGCCACTAACCTGATGCAAGAATTGAAAGACCTTCTTCAAGGATACAGTRCCATCTTCGGGTATATCCTCATTATGCAAGGAGCGCACCAACTGCAACCCACCACGACATAAACTCAGTATTCAAGTAAATGCCACCATCAGTACAAACACATCCGCTGGTTAGATATGTTCTTCCGCGAAATGAAAAGAACTTGGATAAGTGAAGGACTTGCACCTTGAGGGCGGAAAATATGAGAGGTGGCAGAGTAAATGGAAGCCTTTTTGGCCCCCCTTGACCAAATTGTTTTCTTGCAGTTGATAAAATCTGCACCCAAACTGCCCAGTAAGATTTACTGGAACAGTCACACAGCTCCTAATGCTACAAATCCCTTCACCTCGACAACATGATCCAGGGCTCTCGAGACTTCTATTCTTCAACGTTGTCAATGGTTCATATGTTCTTCAAAGAACGTGTCATATTCTGGTTGCTCACCTGGAACATCTGCTCGTTGTCATCGTTCGCCAACATATGTACCAGCCGCGCCACCAGATTTTGCTCCTCCTTAAAGTCTTCCTCGTCCAACTGACACCAACAAGAAAAAAGACCCCAATACGTTTCACAATCCAATATAATCGACCCCAACTTTAAAGAAGTATGTTGGCTGAGGGAGCAAAGCACCAAGGGGAATACACCATCATTTAATCACCCACACCGTACCTCATCAATAGATGGCGCCCCGTCACTATCCTGAATGAGTTCTTTCAAGAGATCAAACAGTCCATCCACCTGCAATTGCACTACACTTRTCACTGTCTCCAGAACCAAAACAGGGCAAGAAGCCAATATAACTGTAAACGCAATAATGCAATCTCCGTCAGCTCGGTACTTGAAATGCTCRGCAGATCGACGRAGTAACTACCTCCGCAAAAAATTGGCACAATATTTGTCTCAAACAAGGCCCCATATAACAAGAGCCTCTTCTCAAAGAAGAAGCAGCCATAAGAGCAGAGCATAAAGTACTGCAACAACAGCACTATGCACAGCAGAAATAGACACGGAAAGGAGGAGCCGTCAAATATCACTCAAACCAAGTCATGCCAATCAAGCTTCTGATTGCCCTGCCCAGTATTCCAAGTTACTGACGCATCGACAGAAAAGTCTACCTTCTCAGGAGCTGTTATAAGAGTGTTGTTTGCCAAAATTGATTGTATGAGAACCACTGCCATGACCCTGTTCGTGTCATAGTCTAAGTGCTCCATTAACTTCCCATAGTTGCTCATCTTTAGAATAGTAACGACGTCCTTGTACTTCTCCAGCGGGGCTGTTAAGAGAGCCACGAGCTGTTTGGTCGCTTTGGCATCCTTCACCATCTCCACCAAATCCTTCAAAATGTCCTTTGCTGGGGCTTCTTGTGACTTGATGTACACCGATCCAACAGTGATGAGTAGATACCTAGGCATAAAATMAAAACAAGTAGATCTGATGAGCTTCACCTTGATACTCGAGAACCGCGATAGTTACCTGTGTCTCCCTCCTCCATCATTTTACAAATTGATCGAACCTATACGCATATAMACTACGCCAGAAATGAAAAGACTCAACAGATCCTCAGACACAATCCGTGGCACACTCCACAATTGTAAACTGCTGATTATATGCATATCGAGAACTTACAGTCGCGGCAGTATATTTCCTGAATGCTGAACAAGTTCGTACAATTCAGCATTGGTGCGACCTCTTTTCGTCTCTTCTTTAAAAAACGATTCCAGCTGCCGTAATTCATCGAAGGTTCTCATGTCTTGTCAGAGGTCAAGGGCGCCAAATTTCAACATATTAAGAAATTCCAAGAGCCTCTCTAAGAAAGAAGCACCTAATTGCGACACCTATCTATATGCGACACTCCAAAACATTGCACAATAGGTGTATTGATTTTGTGAATCTACACCAGCTCAACGTTAGAACTCCTGTCGACATTACAATAAAACTTTAACCCCTTACAACTATTGCTTATGGTATCCAAATACTTCATTCTCTCATGCGTTGACATCCAATTGATTTCCTAACAAGAATATTTTAAAATCTGACGATAATCAAAATATTGACTATGCTATAGTGTCGCTTCAGCTCTGATTAYCTCAGAAAGAGAATCAGAACACGAAAAGCAAGTGCAACCAATTAATCTCTTTCTCGGTACTCAATCATCCTTGAACACATACTTCGAAAGGAGAAACAACAGAATCGATCAACCAATCAACGGAGTAGAGTCAGGATACAGAGTTCGTAGTATTTCTGCGGAGACAACTTCGAAGTTCGGAGCTCCGAAAGCATCTGCGCGGAATACTTAAGAGCATCCCGCAGATTGTTTGCATCCTGCACGCGCAAGAATTTTCAAGATTTGCACATCGAAGCCAGTAACCCTGAAACTAACAAAATCGGCAGCAATTCACGGGGCAATTCACTCCGATACTGTTACCGACTGATAAAAACCTAATGAAAGAAAAGAGGAACAACGATTCAAGGAAGAACAGGAAGGACACAGCACTGACCACAGCACGGTGCATGTAGAAGGCATTGTGCTGGACGAGAGCCACGGCATCCGCCAGCCATTTGTCCTGCTCCTCCGCAGAGCTCACGGCGTCCTCCGGCACCTGCATGGCTGCTCGACCTCGGGGGCAGTACTATGATCGGGATCGAGATCGATGCTTGCACTACTGCTGCAGATCGCGGGCAACAACAACAACAACRACGAARCGCGTGAGGGGAGTGTCAGTTTAGAGAAGCGAGAAAGCTGTGGAGTCATTCCGAGGGTTTAGGGTTTGAAKGGAGAATTAGCAGAGTGCTGAAGAACTGCCAACTGGGCAGATGGACTGGTTGGGCCTGTTGCATGCGGAATATTCATTCCCACAGGAAGGGCTGAAAGGTACGCACAACCCAATTGCATCCCTATCTACAGTAGTTCAACATTTGAAGGCTGAAGTGTTTGAACACTGTACATATAAGGATGTAATTAGGTTGAGGGGCAACAATGGCCATACATATAATGGGTTGTGTGACCCTTAACTCATTAAGGATAGTGGTCGATTTGGGGGGCTGGGCAAGATATTCTCTGGTCTCAGGCTAAATATGGAAAAAATATCAAATTGTGATGCATTCTGAAGATCTGACCGTACCAATGGAATTGACATAAATGATTGGGCATTTGCAATAGATTTTGTGGCAATTCAAGGTTCCTTTGTTGGAAGATTTTTGTATTTTTAGCCCATATTTCATCAGTTTTTTCAACGCGTGATTGTCCTCATTCTTGTCCCAATGCATTCGGTTCACAATTCTCCACACTCATCTCCTTTTGTCCTTATCCAAATTCATTTTTAAACTCTAGTTACCAATGAAAAAGTGTCGATTTCATCCAGAAAGTGGACGACCGGTCCTTAATGGGATAAATTGGTTTATTGCATGTGGTTTATTTATTTTCTACTTTATTATAATAAGTGAGGGTCATGTTTGACAAGGAAATGCTAAAAAGTGAAATTCCACAATAAATTTTGAGGAGAATACTACTCCCTAAAATAATCAACATATGACATATGGCACATGTTGCAAAACTAAATATTGAACACTTAATGTCTAAGGCCTTTATTTGAGATTCTTGGAATTTTCTTGAAATTGAACAAAAAACCAACATTTTAATAATTTCTATCAACTTTTTTTGAATTGTAATTGTACAAATTCACACTAGACATTTCAGAGATCACTTGGGAAAAAAAGGCACAACAATATCATTTATGGATTAAAAGATTATAATGTTTGATCATGAGGGTGTTAAAATTGTGAAATTGATTTAAAGTCTTTCAATCCTCTTCTCACATGTCAAATCTAAGATATTTTGGTTACTAAAAAAACATGAAATTGAAGGATATAACATGCATAACCCAATCATTTTTTTGCTTCTAAAAATCATCTTTACAATTTTTTTAAATGAGATTTTATTGTGATTTTTCCTCCAAGATCTAGTGTATATGAGGCTCATTTCTAAGAGCTGGCCATCAACACTAAAAAAATCAAGATTTACAATGGACACCCTTGCACAAAATCTTGAATTGAAAAATTCTAAACATTCATTTTCAAAATCTAATTTCTCATGAGCACTAAAACTAGACTTCAAAAAGATTTTTTCAAAAATATTAAACTACTAAAATAGTACTTTGATAAGGTTTTATCTAACTTCAAAGTTTTGTCGATCAACACCAAAATTTGGTGCCTTGGATATTTAGGGGATAATTCATGCCAAATATGACCCTCATATATTGTGCCCAAAATGAGGATGAATTTTTAGGCCATTCTTTAGTTTACACTCAAGAAATTGCTTTCCAATACTTTGGATTTCCAATTAATTTTTTTTAGCACATTTTGGCCTTAATTTTTGCAAAAAGTACTATGCATATTCAATTTTATCAAATTGGTTATAAAGAGAGGTCGCTTCTAAAAACATTAAGCATTACTTTGGATGAATGAGAAGTTATTTGGAGAAAATGTGGCTTTGATTCCATTCACCATCTCAAATATGAGTGCTTTGGAGTTAAACCTTCTAATTGTTTTAAATCCTTGAACTAAAAGATAGTAAAATCAATTTCAAAAAATTCACAATAAATAATTGTTATGCCTGCAAAATATCTCATAAATCCATGTGGTCAAATTGTTTCTTTATTTTTTTAGATTATTGGGGGGGCTTGGGAGTTGGAGAGGAAGATGACGGAAGGTTCGACCTTGTGAGCGTTGGAGTATATTTAGCAAACGACGACTGGAAGCGCGGGCGCAGGCACCAGCAGGAGCAGGAGCTGACGATGAGGGAGAGACTTCTGGGTTCCAGCTTGCACATGGAGTACAGTAAAATTCCAAGGATGCCGGCACCTTAGCAAGCGTTGACACTGGAGACCGGGACGACCGATCTCTCCGCGGAGTCATTTGTTTTGTGTTAACTTATTTTTGAGTTGTTTCAGCTGTGTGAGCTCGGCCCGTCCGGAGCGAGTGCACGGCGGGGAGCGCGTGCCGACWGCTGGGAAGCGGGAGTCTGGAGCTTTATTTGGAGGTGTGGGAGAAGTCACGCGCTGACCAGTGTAAAAAGAAAACGGATGGCGGATCCGTGGATATGCCCCGCCTGGTGTGACGCCCATGTGGATGATGATTCAATAATTACAATTAAGAACCCATCTGGGTTTTTCTTTTCGGCGAGTTGTCGTCAATTTGCGCCAAAGTCATGGGCTCTGCACCAGGCCCTTGGATCATAAATAGTAAAATCTTCAATGAAATCATCACAAAAAAAACTTTGAATTCATTAAAGAAAATAAAATTGGATGAAATCACTAGATTGCGGATGATCACCACTTTTTCTTTTTCTTTTTGAAGCATACAACCTATGAAGGTCGTAGCGATACAAACAACCAATGAAGGTTGTAGCACGACTGACACGACACAACCATGGCAACCGGATTTTTTGTCAGAATTACACACCACGGGCATCCCCGTCAGGACACAAGAGGAGGAACATGAACAAGGCCACCATGAAAGCATATCACCATGGGGAATTGAACCGGCAACCTCGTCGATGCACTCACTGGTTCCTACCGCTTGAGCCATCACTCGGGGTAGTTTAGGGTCATTTCGGACCATGGATGATCACCACTTTGACACTTCATAAAAAATGAAGAAAAGGAAAACTAACAAAAAATAAATAGTGTAACCGTGAGGCTTTGTTCCACATACCCAACTATAGTACATGAATCAGATCTACCGGACCTCACATCCCCACTCCAACCAAATCCTAACTGTATTGTGCAATGTAATTGTGGTTGTAGACAAGATTTGAAAACTTAGATTCAAAAACCAAAGTTTTGTCCAAAGACACAACCAATAATATGAATGATCTCTATTACTACTACCTCCGTCCCAAAATAAATATGGTTTCTCTTGGAAATGGCTAGATTAGCACATGAACTGTTCCTATCTTCAAGAGATTGCATAGTTATTGTAGCTTCTACTAAGCTGCACAAGGTGTGAAGAATAGAAGTCAACAATGAAGTGTTGCATGTCAAAAACATGCAGTGAAATTGAATTTTTTTTGTCATTTTTGGAACTGCTCTAGTGGTATTAATATTTATCATTTTCCAAGCAATGTTGCTAGATTGACATCCACTCGGACATCCATTGATGCCTTTTGTATTTAATTTCAACAATGTCTTGTGATTCAACTCCAAAAAGATTTCAACAAGAGATTTCTAAGTAGCAGTTTTTGTATAGTTGTGGGTTGAATTCTTCACCTTTGATTGGTTAGAGGTTGCATTTTGATTATGTTTGCAATGATCAAATTGTTATATAGTCTTTGGAGCATAGAACTGTGGATTCTTTTGTTGTAGGGTACTCAAACTAGCTTCAAATGTTGTTCATCAAGTTGTAGTGAGCCAGTTTTGAGTTTAATCTGGGACAAGTATATTTGGAAACCCCAAATTTATTTTAGGACGGAGGGAATATCTAGTCTATCAAGTACAAAGTGTCACAATTTCATCCATCACACAAAGTGCCAAATTTTCATCCATATTGTTTTTCATTGCTTAATTTCTTACTAAGTCCTTTAATAAGTCCTGATGATGCCTCCATAACTTCTTAATTAACCCCTACTATTCAACAATGAAATCTATTTGTTGTCATTGGATTGCAATAAATTTGTTCTAGTTAATTCTTGCATCCCAAAAGTTAAGAAGCTTTGGTCAAATTTAATGATATCTTTCAAAACATTAATTTTTTGTAACTAATTTATCACTTGAAGAACAAGTCTTGTTCCTCATGTAGTCATACAAAATTGATCAAATTCATGGGTGAATGTTTGCATCCTTCATTTCTCCACACTAATAGATATCATGCCTAAGTACACTAAAGTTTATATAAGAACCACAACTAGTGACTTTCACATGTGACAAYTTTAATGAATAGTGGATGTTTAAAGCTTAGTCTATTCAAGCATGGTTTCTACAAGTTGCAAGTTCTTTGAAAATCATCCATTAGACATTTTTGTCCTTTGCAATGCTTTTAAAGTAAGGGGACAAATGAGATTTCGGGCAGGTACCTACGGGCTGAATTTTTTATGTGATTTTTCGAAACTTTTTTTGGAGATAGAAAAACTGATGAGCTTCGTGGGAATATAATTTTTTTTTCAATCGGTGCCCGGGAACAAAAGTTATGCCCAAATAAGCTCAAAGCTAGGGAGACCGGGCAGCAAAAAATTTTTTGCAAAAATTTGAATTTAAATTCTTTTTTTCTTGGTAGATTATACTTTTGTATATCTGGAATGCTTTGATTCATCTCATTTGGATTTGTTATGAGAAAGTTATGGACAATCTTGGGTCCTACAAGTTATTTTTTCAAGAAGATATTGTCATTGCCCGAAACTCAAGATTGTCCATAACTTTCTCATAACAAATCCAAATGAGACGAATCAAAGCATTCCACGTATACAAAAGTATAATCTACGAGGGAAATTTTTTTTTTTTTTAAATTCAAATTTTTGCAAAATTTTTTTTGCTGCCCAGTCTCCCTAGCTTTGAGCTTATTTGGGCCTAACTTTTGTTCCCGGGCACCAATTGAAAAAAAAATTATATTCCCACGAAGCTCATCAGTTTTTCTATCTCCAAAAAAAGTTTCAAAAAATCACATAAAAAATTCAACCCGTAGGTACCTGCCCGGAATCTCATTTG
This sequence comes from Pleurozium schreberi, assembly GCA_006891605.1. NCBI lineage: Eukaryota > Viridiplantae > Streptophyta > Bryopsida > Hypnales > Hylocomiaceae > Pleurozium > Pleurozium schreberi. Next base: position 1,797 of record VACF01001517.1, on the reverse strand, counting down.
TCCCCCGAGGGAACAATGGTCCTGTAGGGGTTAAATGAGAACTAATGTGAGTTACATTGATAGGCTAAAATTTCATTATTACTTTAGTGTGTTGCTTGAGTGGGGCAAACGAAAGATTCAAATTTGAAAAAAATTGCTTTGGCATTTGTAGAGATGAAAGTTCTCCAAGATTGCTATATAACCATGCTATTCACAAAGAAAAATCATGCAAATGACCCTAAGTTAACTCAAAGGACGAAATCTATTGCTAAGGTATTTTTATCAAAAATGATTTGATTTATGGACAAATAGAAGCTTTATTTTTTCTAAATTGATCTTGAAAGTCATCCATAGGCAAGGTTTGAATTTCCTAACACTTAAGTATGTTTTTTTTGAAACTCCATACGTACCCACAAACTAAAACTCCTCATAACTTTTAGCTTACTAATCCAAATGGAATAGTTCGAAGCTTTCCACTTATGTATAATTGTAAAGAACCAATTTCAAAATTTTTTTTTTCAAAAAATGATTTTTAAAGAATATTTTTGGGCTACCCAGGCTACCCAAAGTTCAAAGAAAATCACATATCATGCAATAACTTTTTAACAGTGTAGTCAAATGTTATGAAAATTGTTGGGCCTTAAAGTTACTCCTCGGACATATGTTGGGTAAAAATTTCAAAGAAAAATAAAGAAAACTCCATTTGTAGTGAGCTGCCCAAAATTGCTATGTTGCCAAAAAAACGCAGCTTGGTCCTTTAGGGGTTAACCCTGGGGAAAACGCTGGAACTATTTATTTCGCATGCATAAATTTTTTTGCAATTTTTGACTTCACATTTGCAATCAGAGGACCCAAATTTGTTATGAGAGATGTTAATTACAGAATTATTATGGCACAAAATAGGGGGCTTTTTTTTACATTCACCCATTGTTACACCTCCGCATTTAGCTCGCATTTAGCTCGCATTTAGCTCGTTGGGGTACTATAGACTCGATCCGTCGACCCCAAGTGACGGTGTGGTTTTAGGGTTCCCGGGCCTGGCCTATGGCGTCTCGGCCATGTTGGCCGAAGCACAGTGGTGGCACGAAAAGATATGACTGGGGCTGGCCGCTTGCAATCGTTGCAGGATAACCAGGATTTAAGTGAAGGCCGGCTCCATTTTTAAACTGCGGCATTTGCCAATCCCTCTCTTCGACGAAGTGGTCCTTCGCCATCGCTGGAGATACCTTGCAGTTATTTCAAAAGAGACGTCACCTCGGAGCATCATCTCCATAGAAAACATCAGCAAACCACCCTTTTTCGCCCTAGATGGTCTCTCGCAGCATCATCTACAGTAGTGAAGGTAGACCTGCAGTAAAAGCCTCCAAGCCCATTCTCAAGAGGCTTTGCCAGCCTCCGCCATGGCTCACTACCCCACGTCCATTGACGCTGCACCAGGCGCGCCCACCAACGTTGCAGCAGCAGCAGCTCTCGTCGGTCCAGCTCCATCATGGCGCTTGCCTTAGGTACCACCCTCTGCCCTTTTTCCCAGAACTCATGAGCACAACTTTAGCTGACCTGTGTGGGCGCCACTTGGGCACAGGGTTCCTACGTTTCCACCTTGTGAATTTCAATTCGTTGGGGATGCTCTAATTTCTGGAATCAGTCGAGGAAATGGGCGAAGTGAAGCGGTGTGCAAGGACCTTTGGATTGAACCTGGTCAATTTCATTCATTCTCGTCAGTCTTGGAGAGTGTGCGCTTTGCCTCACCCTATGGAATTTAGGTCACCTGGGGACGGTGCATATGCACCCGAAGTCCCGAAGCGGTTCGATAATTTG
>VACF01001516.1:0-196285 GCA_006891605.1 Pleurozium schreberi | reverse complement strand
CTTTTCCAAGAGAAGTTGGCCACATGCTTGAAAAATTTCAAATCATTTGGAATTGCACAACATATAGGAAAAAAAATAGTAAGTAGACAGGTGTAGAGAATGGTTCAAAATACTAAAGTGTAAGAATTTAATTATGGAATTGAAAAATGCCAATTCCAATGATTGCAATGTTGTAATGAACAATCTACATCCTATGATTTTATTTTTTTCCAAAACTAATGAAAATTGAGTAAGATAAAGGACTTTAAAGTTTTATTTTAGAGTAGAAAATCAAAAACCACCCCGGACACAAAAAATCCTCATAACTTTTGACTCATTGATCAAAGAGGAATGCTTCAAAGCTTTCCACAAACACATAACTCAAGAAAGCCAATTTCAAATTTTTGTTCTTGAAAAAAAAGATTTTTTCTAATCTGCCCAGATTGCCCATTTAAGAAAAATAGTAACATATTAGGTCATAAGTTTTGACTCATATATCCAAATGTCATGAAATTTAGTGCATATGAAAGATATTCCTCACCCCCACCTTCTATTGAAATTTGGGCCAAAAATATGGAAATCTCCAACCACACATACCTACCCAAAATTTCTATTTAGTCAAAAAATGTACGTTGGTCTATTAAAGGTTAATACGGTGTTTATGATTGCACTCTATGAACAATTTTATAATTTCAAGGCAGACCACTTCAGAAATTCACAGAAATTACAATTTCAGTCCAAAAATTGTAAATCCACTTGGGTTTGATTCAGGAAACAAGCGCACACCTCTGAAAAACATGTGCCCCTCTTGGAGTTGGCCCTACGGTATTTAGATTGCAAATCAGGGTGGTAATAGGCTTGTGTCTGCAGCGGTGTTGCAGGGTTAAACTGGCTGTTTTCGTTTTGGATTGCTATGGGAAACCACTCAGGCCCCAGGCATCAACTCATCAAGTGCGTCCACCCGCAAGACCCCCCAAAGGCCGGACAGCCGCAAAGTGTCAAACAGGGCGTCATCCCATGGCAGTGTGCGCAGCAGCTGTTTTGGCAGGAGGCAGAGATTTAGGGACCCAGTTTGACTGCGCAGTACTGACGCACGTCAAAGCCCAGTGACGCCGGGAGTGTCAGCTGCTGAATTCCGTTGTACACTGGAATGGATATCGTCATCAAGGACCCTCCTGAGGAAAGGCCTTSAAAGATTTGGCTGTCAGRATYTCTGTGATTACAGGAAGATTAGTTTACGTTTCGGATCCGAAGGATTTTATAATAGTGGCTCGCATGCTAGTCGTGTACAACTCTTCGAAGTGAGGCACGAATCCTACGTAACGCAACTAGCTGGCAGTGTCAAAAGCCAAGCTTCAAGAGTTCAAGGGTCAACAGATTTGAAATTGTGCGGAGCATTAAGTGCGCCGGTGCATTAAGTGCGCCGGTGCATTGTGAGATTCGTGAGGAGACTGAGGAGCTCCCTCAACACCCTCGGAAAGGAATCTATGTACATTTTTTCTTTTTTTGGAGGGGACTCAATCTTTACTCTCGAGAGTGCATCTCAGGGTACATTCACGACAACGAGGCATCAGTTAAACCCTAACTAAGCGGTCCGAGGACTGGGAGATGTCAAAAGAAGGCCGGCGCTTATCACTCAGTAAATTATGGGTCTGCATGCTTGTACTGTTCAGTAAAGTTCAGACTGCTGTAATTATTTGGGTTGCCATCAACGGTCGAGGAGTGTGAGTTCTCATATCTGCGAAAGAGTGGTCTGAATAATCTCATGTTGTGTGGAGTGGAAATCAGCAACTTTTGATGAGAGAAATGCAGTCTTATGCATGCCATCGGGTCCTGCAATTCTACTTAAAAGCCAATTAAAGCCATTGCACAAATCGATTATGATCCAAGCAAAAGACTTAGACATCATGTTTGTGTTTTCAACATGAGGTTCGCCTAAGATTTCTCAGGTGCAACCTAGAAGTTTACACTGAATCGAAAAATCTGCGTTTGAACTGAGATGCTTCATTTTGAGATCGATGGTATATTGCATTCCTTAGGCGCATTATAGCCCAATTCACCAGACTTAGTCCATCGTTACGAAGCTGGTTTGTAACCTCAAGTCAGTTTGATTAATCAAATTTCTTTCATCTAGGTACAACTGCACACATTGTAACCCGCCTAAGCATTTCTTTATTTTTTGAACATTTCTCTACTTCATCTTTAAATAAAGTGAGAGGAAAAATGCGTATCATCAATAGTTGCGGATGTTGAATATCTTCATCCATTCCGAGTTTGCCCAATATTTTCTTGGAAATTGGTGTGGAACAGGCTAAGCAAAACAATATTCCTGTCACAAGTAGGTCACGCCCAAACCTTCCCGGAATTTCTCACATTTCCTTAAAAATAGTATTTTTCCGAAAACGTTTTATACCAGACGGTTATATAACAGTCTTTTTATTCGTTTCTATTTGCAGTCGACGTATTGAACACTCACGCTGTCAACTCCAAATTTCCAAGACAAATTTAATTCCGAACGGCAAACACCCGGTTGTAAAGAGGCGACAGTCTTTTGGGAGTTATAATGGTAACACTGTTAAGAAGCAAATTGAAGACCAACAAACAAGGACATCCGAAGTTGCAAAAAAACGTGGCACATTTATAAACAAAATTTGCTTCACAAGTGTACAAAAGAAGAAGCTGTTGCAGGTGACTTGGCATGATCCCTCCCCTCCCCACTGTCACCCTACTGCCTCTGGACTTGTGTCCCCTCTAGCAATGAATATCCTAAACCCACAAAACCTCGACGCACCAAACGCGTAATCACATTCCACAAAACAAAGAACTGTGTCCACTCCGAATTGTAAGAGGTGCAACCGGGAATGCGAGGCGCTGAAATTGCCGCAACAGCAAGAACTGCAAGAGAATTTCGAGTGTTCCACTAGAGCGTTGCCGTGGTGCTCATACACCCTCGAATCACATACTCGCTTCCAACTGATCCGGGCAACTGCAATTGGAGACACTGTTGCAATGGGGACGGAGAGTAGAAGTAGGAAGCTACCTAAGGCTTCAGTTCGTGACTGGAAAGGGAAGAGAACTAAACGGTCTTGTAGTACTACGTTGGTGTGAGAGGGCAGCGGGCGTTGGCGGCTGTCCTTAATTCATGACCCTCTGTGACGGTCCCTTCATTAATGATGCTACTGGCGTCTCTAATTCATCATCTCTAGCTGTTTAAGTTAGGTTAATCACAGCTAAGTTAACCTTAATAAGTTGGTCTGGGACTCTCTGTGCGTGTGTGTGTCCCTCATCCAGCTGCCATTCTCTTCCCTTTCAAATTCACGGCAACGTTCACAGGGCTCCTGGACTGTATAAGTTAAACCTTGCGTAGCCTCATGATACTCACTGATGGTATGCTACCTTTGGTTCTTTTCTAATTTCGCAATACAGGTACTAAGTTAAGTTAGTGTGTATTTGGGTATTGAAATCCAATGATTACAGTGGTGAGTAATACTGGCAGGGTTGTCTGATTGCCTGGGGTGACCGAAAGAATTACTGCTCTCAAATTAACCCTCTTTATTAGTACTATTGCAATTCTAGAACACCACACTATGATGTCGTTGCCTTGGCTGTAGCATACTTGTCACACAATTTATTTATTTTTGAAACCTGGAGTTTATTCCAAGAGAGACAAACGACAAAAAGGCCTCGAGAAGGAGGACCAAAAGGACCAAAATCTAAACCACAAACCACCTAACCTACACATAGGTGCCACAAGAAGAATTCTTCGGGACTTGCCACACATTCAAATTGCAACGTGGTGGAAACTGGAAAGCTGAGACTTTGGGTGGTGATGGGTGGTKAAATTGAAGAGGTTTTGAATGTGTAGAATGCTTGAGAGTCTAGTAGTTGAGAGGTTCTTGGTGGGGTTGGTAATGGGACTTATATTACCTCCACCACGTATGAAAAGGTGCATGTTTTATGGAAACATTGTTTGGTTTGGCATTTGTTTGATAATTGTGTAGTCCTAGGGAGAAACTCTTTGCGTTAACTATAATTTTGATGTTGAGTGCTTGTGTACAACCCAAAATTAACGAATTCATCTTGCAATTTGTTCATTCCTATCATTGTGATGCCTCTATCTCCCTCAAAAAATAAAAATAAAAAATGATCAATCACATGCCATTCGAGGTCCTTGCAACATTGATAGAGTTACAGAGTTGCCCACATCTCCTTGCATTATGAAAGACCGATGTTATTCCTCAAGGTAGAAACTTATGTAACAATAGCCTCCAATTTTGGAGAGCTATGAAAAGTCCCAAACATTTATCTAGTAAACACTGCTCATAAAACTTGCCACTTCTACAAACACCCACCAATAAAAAATCACATTGTTAAGTCCAAGTGTGATGTGTCTTTAGCTAGTGTAATTAATATTATGTTTGATATTCTAGCAAAAAATTAGCGTGCCAAAATGTTGAGCTTACAATACGTGCTTAAAGTTTGGATTTTCAAGTCTTTAATATAAGGTAGGCACCCCAAAAATGGCACCTCACCTTTAACCGCCATCTTCAAATTGTGTACATTGCCAAAACCAATTATGTACTTTTGTGTAAGAAACGCTCTAAGAATCAAAATTTGACCCTCCATAACTAATGTATCCAAATAAAGTATTTTTCGGTACATTGGAAACTCCTTTCACTTGCCAACAAGACTATATGAAATTTGAACATATTAACAGTAACTAGACACAATATCAATTTGTGGGGCTTTTGGGTGTATCCACCTTATGGGTTTTTAAGTCCTTGGCTTTGAACAGATGTCTTAAATCTCGGGTGGGACACTTAGCGCATTTTAAAAACAACGTACAGCGGAATATAGAGTGGATTTTATTCATAGTGGGTAAAAATTATAATAAACTTACAAATAAGGTAGGGGACATTTGAGTTATTTGTAAAGTCCCCCCCACTTTGAGCATGACTTTTTTTGAAGTTGAGAAGGCAACTATAGTTGAAGCGTCAAACTTTTTTGCAAGATACTTATGTCACACAACTTCAAAAGTGGGGACCAAACTTTTTTAGGCACCATTTTGATGGAAAAATAAGTTTCATACCCACTTTTATTTTGACTTTTTTAACTCAACCGGTTTTTTTACAAAACTCATGGGTTTAAACCCCAGTTTAGTGTATTTTACGAATAACTCAATTGAATTGAACAAATCCATTATAAGTAAAGAAGGTAGTGTAGAAATCTGGGCCATTAAAAATTAGTACATGTAATGAAGGGATCCAAGATTAGGATCCTAAATACTGTATTTAGTACAGTCAAGCTGTATGTAGCTGGTTGCACAGATATATGTACAAGCAGATTACAATAAGATTGGAAGAAAAGTTGGGACGTTTCCGAAAGTCTATAGATGAAGTCAGGCGTTAGTTAGGGGCTTAGGGCTTAGGGTTTCTGTTGCGGGCTGCTGTTCTTCCAAACATTAGGCTCATTTTCAAAGTTTCTGAGGATCTTAGAAGTAGCGTGGCGAATTTGAAGTCGTGTTCTGCATTTAGGGTTTGGGGTTTGCCTCTAAAAATTTCTCTAAGTTGAGAATGCGTGAGTTGGTGAGACATTTCTTGCTGTGGAGATGGTTTTAGGGACATCACATTTAGTAGATGCACATTTTGGCATCAATTCTACTATGCGGATTGTCTTCTTGCTGTATTGTTCAGATTTTGATGGACATTTCTTACCCTAGAAAGTGTAAAGTTTTTTCATTTGAGTAGGTTTAGAAATCAAATTTCACCTCCAAATGTGTTTTTATGGAAATTTCAGTATTCATTTTTAGCACTAAAACATTATAATCTTTAAATCTATGCGGTCAAATGACTCCAAATTTGATACACGTCATCTACAACATGTTTACTAAAAGATTGTATGGTCAAGATCTTAATAACTTAGTGACATTTCGATCTATGACTCTTCAAATGGAATGACGCTTTAGAACCTATTTGGACTTCTATCCTTTAGGGGTTAATCCTAGACTGGACAAATTTGGCCATGCTCCTTGCAAATGTGGAAGACTCATTGTTAGATAATCTATTGCCCCTCCCATATGATTAACCCCTAAAGTCCCATTGTCCCCTTCGTGGACAAACTCGATTTCGGGCAAGTTCCTATGACCTTGATTTTTTAAGAAACTTTTTTAAAAACTTTCTCATAAGATAGAAAAAATGATTAGCTTTGTGGGCATATAATTTTTATTTCAATTGGTGCCCGGGAGCAAAAGTTATACCACAAAAAACCCAAAACTAAACTTGGCGGGCAGCAAAAACAAATTTGAAAAAATTCAAAATTAAATTTTTGAATATTTTTTTCTGAAATGATATATTTTTGTCTACATGTGAAGCTTTTAATCATTCTATTGGGACTAGTATGAGAAAGTTATGGATAATCTTGTTTTTCAGGCACTCTAAGCATCTTTTTGAAAAAAAACTTGATAGTATTCATTTTTCAATGCAATTTTCACAATTTTTCAAAAAACATTGTTGGAAAAGGTGAAGTTTACTTTCTAGACCAATCTTACCATTGGGATTATTGTGTTTCAACTTTGAATGCTAATATCTTCCAATCTATATGGTCAAACTTCATGAAATTTTTACCACATGATCTAAGACAAATGAAGTATAAGATCCTAGGGTTAGATTTCAAGAAAAAATCTTTGTTTGTTTTCTTGGATGAATGTAGCAAAAGTGGCAATTTTCAATGGTTTTTGACAGAAAAATGTCTTTGGAACTTTAGGGGTTAATTTGTAGAAAACTTTGCCATTGAAATATTTGTACTTTATCCTTATTATAGCCCCATATGTGCAAGATTTCATTTTGATACACTATTGCATTTATGAGATTGCAATGCTTGATTTGAATGAAATGGTGAATTTTGTTTTAATTGGCAGACGTCTATATAATCAAATACTCAAAATTTCTATTGTACAATGTTAAAACTAGAACATGACTTTTGTACAATATTTAGATTGATGTATGAATAGATTACTTAAACATTGTTGATAAATACGATATACAATAATTGTAAAATCAAAGTAGGGGGATGGATGCAATGAAAAGAGAAAAATGTAATCCTAGTGTAATATAGATAAGAGTAATATAGATAAGTGTAATCCCAGTGTAATATAGATAAGAGTAATTTAGTTGTAGGATTGTAGTTGATTAATTAGAGTTAGGATGGAAGTGTTTTGTTATTTCATCATTTTTGACAAAAATTAACAAAATATATGCACCAAAGAATTAGCCTTTGCAATTTTGAATATGGAATCCTACTACAGTTCAATTATGTTGTCAAAATGCTTATGAAATTTCAAGTTATATATTCGCAAAAAATAGTTGTTCTATGTTTTGAACATTTTTCCAGTAGAATAACAAAGACAAACTTTAGCGGTTGCTAATTTGGTAGTGTTCCTCATCTACCCCCTACACTACTTGGAAAATTCCCCTACCTATGCAAACAAAAATATGGAGATGCTTTAGTGGAGGACTAATCTTCAAACCTAATTTCAAAATAGGGTAAAAAAGATTGTCGGTGCAAATATTGGCTATTGAGTGCAATGTCCATCATCTAAACTCCTATACAACTTTAAGATTTTTACAATGTATATTGATCACAAAGACTCTTTTCATGATCTACCTTGTAGATCTTGTTACAATATTAGAGGGAGAAGGCTATGACAAAGAAGGTATATGGACACATCTTGTAGTTTCACAAGCCAATCAATATTTGAAACATAGAAAGGAGACAAACAATAAATACAAGTGGTGTAGTACAACAAATTACGTGTGATATGTAGTAGGATATGTTGAAGCTCAAAATGTAATAGATCGTATTTATTGCAAAAGTTCATACTTCAATTGGGTACAATAAATCAAAAGTAAGCATAAATTAGATTGGTGTATTTGAGTGCATAGACAAACATGAATTAACAAAGTTGAAGCCAAATGCTTTTGCTTATGAAAACTATTTTATTTTTGAAAGTCCAAGCTTAGCCTATTCATATCAAATCAAAAGTTGTTACCAAATGTTGTAAAAAAATTTGCACTTGTATTGAAAAACAATTTGCATTTATATATCTAGATCTATATCTCTCTTTATGTCAATATCTTTGTAAAATGTATAATTATGTATCCTTTCTTTACATGTACATACATTTGTAGACTTATTTGTACCTTTATTATTAACTTAGACTAACCTAGATAGACCCTGGGTCATTGCAAGAAACACCATGCGTTTTGTGGACACCTTTGTAACATGTTCTCTTGTCCTCTGCTCTAACTTTTGAATAATAAATCCAATGCAAAAAAACAAAAAACTTGTTTCCAGATGTTGTGATTATTATTGTATCCCTTATTTTTCAAAATTTAAAAAAATTCATTTTATATTTAAAAGTCAATTTATTAATTTGTCACATTTTGGAATTAAGGGTTTTGAATACAAAAAAATTGGTTAAACTAATGATTTTTGGCTGAAATTTTTGTGGTATATTCCTATAGTAGGCTTAGGGCCGCTTGACACTACGGCACAAGGTCGAGAGTCCGTCGATTTCAGCCAATCAAATTTTAGAAACCCAAGAGTTTGGCCTCTCAACCCTTCACACTATGTAGCACAGCCCAAAGTCCGTCGCCCTCAAAGTTTGGGTCGCCATTTTTTGGTAGTAGTAGGTGTTATTTTGTTATTTTGTTATTTTGTTATTTTGTTATTTTGTTATTTTGTTGCCAATGAGGTTTGAACCCTAGTCTCTTCTACAAAAAACCATGAGTCTTAGCATTCAATGTACCTACTTCCCTTCAATGTCTAATCCCACCTTTTTATTCCATTTATATTCCCTTATTCACATGAAGTGAGTGTAGGCAGCAACAAGCCCTTCCACCGGACAAAGCACTGATGAGAGTTTTATTTTTTATTTTTTGGTATGATACAAAGTATTGACCAACATGTTTGCTTTTACTAAGCATGCACATATCTATTGAAAAGCTTCTCATCATCTGTGTCTAATTTTTTATTTTTTATTTTTTTATTTGGAAAATCTGCGTCTAATTTAAGTTTAGGTGAATATGCAAAGTGATCACTCACTCTATGTTAAATGAACCATACCCTTAGGGTACTTAATTAGTTACTGATGATGGACTTTTGAGTGTTGTCTTGAATGAAGGGACTCTTAAGTTAATTCAAAGCAGCAGTCCTTAATTTAACTTACTGGATCACTGTTCTTTCTCTCTCTCTAGTACTAATGACTGTGATGACTGTGATGAGGTTSAAATACTAGCTGTTGGAATTAGCTGTTGCAAATTGCACTTTGAATTTTCTGGCAATCAATCTGAAAATGTTGAGGGGTCTTTTGGAAATGTTAACCCCCAAAGTCCGAAGACCATTCTTCTGTCAAAAAAACGCTGAAAAATGTCATTTATGTTGCATTCATCCAAGAAAACAGAAAAAAAAAAAATTCTAAAATCTAACCATACGATCTTTTACTTCACTTGTCTTATATCATGTGGTAAGAATTTCATGAAGTTTGACCGCATAGATTGGAAGATATCAACATTCAAAGTTGAGAAAGAAAGCTTTTTTGAACACTCGCTTGCAATTTCAGATGACTTTGACCGCCATATGTAAAAAAAAATTGCACTACAGACTTTGAATTTAAAATTTTTTAGGTTGAAGAATTGAGTTGAGAGTCTAGAAAAAAAAATTCGAAAACACACACTTGATTTTCAATCTTTAAAAAATTGTTAAGTAGAAGTAGGTCCAAGATTGAAAGAAAAACTAATCGGTTAATAGCTCTAAGATGGGATGAAACACAATAATCCCAATGGTGAGATTGTTCTAGAAAGTAAACTTCACCTTGTCCAACAATTTTTTTTGAAAAATTGTGAAAATTGCATTCAGAAATGAATCCTATAAGTTTTTTTTTTCCAAGAAGATGCTTAGATTGCCCAGAAAACAAGATTGTCCATAACTTTCTCATTACTAAGGTAGGAGGCTTTGAAAGCGAGCGGGCATTTAGAACCGCCCATATAGACTCACCTCAAACGGACGTGAGATAGTTTTTAAATGGACCTTCTATAGTCATTGAATGAATCGATAAAAAAATAATAATTTATTGCAAGAGCCAATCATTCTCTTTGCTTTCCCATTTCTCCCTAGAAGTTGCAAGTAAACGGTTCATGGAAGGCCTAGGGTCATAAATAGGGACCTATGACTGGTCTTGCTTGAAAATTCACAAGTAATTCAAAAATGCTTCAAAAAATACAAAACAATTTGTGTTACAACTGTAATCTATTTTTCTTTGTCTGAAAAATATGCTAAAAATATTCCCATCAAAGGAAAAACGTGAAAAAGGCTGACCAGCCCTTAGATGAGCAATTTCAGAGCCTCCTACCTTAGTCCAAATAGAATGAATCAAAGCTTCACATGTAGACAAAAACATATTATTTTAGAAAAAAAAAAATTTAATTTAATTTTGAATTTTTGCAAACATTTTTTTGTTGCCCGCCGAGTTCAGTTTTGGGTTTTTTCGGGTATAACTTTTGCTCCCGGGCACCAATTGAAATAAAAATTATATTCAAGGTCACCAAAACTTGCCCAAAATTCAAATTTTCCCCCAAGGGGACAATGGGATTTTAGGGGTTTTAATAGCTTGAGATGCACAAGCACACTCTAACTTTAGTTTTCTTTTCTTTCGAAAGGACTGTTTCAATAAAAAAGCAAAAAAAGCACACTCTAACTTTAGTTAACGGGCCCTCCAAATGCTCAACTTTGATTAGTTGACACATTTGAAGGACACCTACTTAACTCTAATTGGCTTACTATTAATTTTCTTTTAGATTTCCGTTCAAGGTCGACATATGTGAAAACTTCACTGGTCTAGGGAGCTAGCACTTTGAAAAACCATAGAGATGTGGTATAGAGATTCCATACCACACCCCAAAAATTCTAATATTCTTTTTAATGTTCTTGAATTTCATTTGCTAATACTACAAATATATTATTATTAGGGAAAGGTGCTTCCAACTATGTTGAATTGCTTATGTTGACGGTTTTGGGTGCTTCCATGGTACACCATTTTTTTGGCATTAAAAACAAATTCTGGTCAATCCATTTGGAACTGAAGTCAATGTATTTTTTCCTGAGTTTCTTGCAACACATGAGATGAATCGAAGTCACATGTCTTAAGCTTAGTTACAGTGTCAGTGACAGTAAGCTCGCATCCTTCTCAGATTCCAACAWTTGCTTACAAATCAACCAGGTGTTGTAAGCTAAGTCTTGGGAAGTGGGAAGAATTTGTGTTGGTGTGTGATCCAATGCTCAAAGCTTAGCTTAACATGCTAACCTTGTGAATCCTGTTGTCAAATGCAATTCGATCAGTGTTCCTATGGATGGTGCTCCTTTGCCTACTGTGAAAACCTATGCTGCCAGCAAAAAATGCAACATGTAAGTTAAAGTAAACTGCCTTATTACGGGCACAATGGTTGTCGGAATATATTTGAGTGGTAGACAAGCAATAAGAAATAACATTACAATTGAAAAAACAATTTTTGGAATTCATGTGATTTTCTTAAAATTTACAAAAGGGTGTAGCGTCAGATTTCCCACGAGAGCCCGTAGACATGCCTGTTAGCAGTAGGAAAGTAGCTAGGGTAGGACTTCTAATCAACCCATGTCCAACTTAACACATGCCCAATTGAATTTGTAATCATGACATTAATATCAATTGCATGCTTTTGTTGCTAGAATGAATCCATTCATTGCATTGATTTGAGGCTAATGCAAAGTGGATTGATGGCATTGTGTAATTAAGGCATACATTAGTTTTGGTCATTCTAAGCACACATTATCTTCATTTTGTGCAATCACCTCCCTTAACCAAGCAATTTTTTTTCTTCATTTGTGTATTTTTCTTTCCAATATAAACAACCTTGAACACGTCAACTAATCCCTCTAGATTTGGTTGCTTTCTTTGAATTGCCATGGTACAACAATGACCTTATTGTCCTTGACTACTCATTCTACTCATGGAGATGAAAATGACACGACTCTTGAGGTTAATGGCCATTTGTACCAACACTACTATTTGTTGATAGACAAGATTTATTCATCATGGTCTTGATTTTTGAAACCTATCTATGAGGTTGAGGATGAAAAAAAAGAACACAAAACATTGTCCACAAAGATGTGGAGCGAGCATTTGGAGTCCTACAAGTCCGGTGGACAATTTTCAAGAATTCATACCACCAATGAGGTCATCCAAGTAGTTGCATGGATGAGTGTCTCCAAGGCGGCACCTATGGATTTAGAATAAGTTACTAAAACTATAGGCTATTCCTTTTATTGACTAATACATTAAAAATAAATAGAAAAAAATTGAAAGTGAAAGGCGGCCCACCTTCTATTGTGTTTTAATTTAGAACATTAAGGTGGCCCACCTTAATGACAGCATCAATACCTTTTTAAAAAGCGTCCCCAAAATCTGACCTGCATTTTTCTTTCTAAAATTATTAAACCCCTAAAGTTCTTTGAATATGTTTTCATCAAAAAGGTTCAAAAACTACCATTTCTAGTTCAAATACCAAATTGGACACATGTAACAATAAGATCTTGTAGTACGCTAGTTTGAGAAGATGTGGAAAGAATTTCAAAAATTCCCACCATGTGTGTTGCAAGATATTAGTGTTTGAATTGATGGAAGTTTTTGCAAAACACAGGGCAATTGCACTTCACAAGGTCACATTTGTATGAATAAATGTCCATGTTGGTGGTGCTTCCTTGGATTTGTTCTTCAAGGCAAGTTGGTTACAGGCTTGAAAAATTTCAAGTCATTTGGATTCGTACAACTTATAGAAAAAAAAATAGTAAGTAGAAAAAAAAGAGAATGATTCAAAATACTAAAATATTTAGAATTTAGTTGTGGAATTGAAAAATGCCAATTCCAATCGTTATAATGTTGTAATAAAAAATCTACATCGTGATTTTATTTTTTTTGAGAAAATAGTGAAGATTGAGTCAACTATAGGACTTCAAAGTTTGTTTTAGAATTGAGAATCTATAACTATTCACAAATGAAAACTCTTCATAACTTTTATCTCATTAATAAAAATGGAATGATTCAAAGCTTTCCACTTATACATATAAATCTAGGAAGTCAATTTCAAATTTTTGTTTATCAAAAATGTGATTTTTTGTGATTTACYTGGATTGCCTAGTCGAGGGAAAGAACTACATATCACACAAGAATTTTTTAACCATGTAGAAAGCATTTTATTCAAACCAAACCTTCGAAGCACTCATAACAAAGTTATTGGAAAACATTTAAATATATCATTTATATTCTCAAAAAAATTCCATATGTAATGTTTTGTTCAATTGGGACAATCCACAATGTACCCAAAAGAGGCAGTCACTCCACCTCGTTTGCATTAGTCCCCCTCTCTCTCCAAAAAATTATTGGCCGTTGATTTTTTTCTTAAAAATTATCCCCCCCTTCCCTGCCGTTGATCTTGATACAAATATTAATACTGGGATACAAATATTGGGATACATACACTGGAATATGAATACTAGGATACGGTACGGATATGGATACGATATGGATACAATACAATGTACCCAAAAGAGGCCGTCACTGCCTGACCCTAAAAGTCCATATATAATCCATATACTACACTTCAAAAGTCCCACATTCCAATTGAAAATTGGAAGTTCTTAAAGCAACTAGCTACCTAAATGTCTTCATAATCAAGTCGTTAAGTATTTGGACAAAGAAATTGTGAGTAGACGTGACCATTTGTGATTAAAGCCTTTGTAATGCTAAGATTTTTTGAAAACAAATTTGTGATTGGTTTTATGAGATACTCATATATGCATCTACCTAGACAAGTAATAACATCATGATGTATTGTATCATCCAATACAACATGATTGTACAAGTTGAGCAGGGCAAGGACTTTGAGACTATGTTCAATTAGGCCTGTGGAAGTGGACACATGCGGAAAACTTCAACATTTAACCCCTAGAGTCCCAAGGCCATTTTTTTTTGTCAAAAACCACTGAAAATTGTCATTTTTGTTGCATTCATCCAAAAAATCAAAAAAAGAAATTTTCCCAAAATCTAACCATAGGATCTTGTACTTCACTTGTCTTAGATCATGTGGTAAAAATTTCATGAAGCTTGACCGTATAGATTGGAAGATATTAGCATTCAAAGTGGATAAAGAGAGCTTTTCTGAACACTAGATTGCAATTGCAGATGACTTTGACTGTCATTTGTCAAATTTTTTGCACTAGAGACTTTGAATTTAAAATTTTTTATGTTGAAGAATTGAATTGAAATTCTAGAAGAAAAAAAAAATTCAAAAAACACACACTTGATTTTCCATCTTTAAAATATTGTTAAGTAGAAGTAGGTCCAAGATTGAAAGAAAAACTAAATGGTTAATAGCTCTAAGATGGGATTGAAACAGAACTATACAAACGGTGAGATTGTTCTAGAAAGTAAACCTCACCTTGTCCAACAATTTTTTTTGTAAAATTGTGAAAATTGCATTAAAAAATGAGTGCTATAAGTTTTTTTTTCAAAAAGATCCTTAGATTGCCCAAAAAACAAGATTGTCCATAACTTTCTCATTACTAGTTTAAATAGAATGAATCAAAGCTTCACATGTAAGTCCGAGATGACCCTAAACTACCGGATGATGCTGGAAAGGTACCCAAACCAAATGGCGTGGTTGTGGGTTCGATACCTAGCAATGACAAGTGGTTTACCAAGCGTGAAATAAGACTCTCTACTGGACGGAAACCCCTTGCAATGTGTTCTTCAACATGCTTGTTTTAAAAAAAAAAAAAAAAAAAAAAAAAACTCTGAGATTTCTTGCGTACGTTGAACAGACACTTGGTCCTTTAGGGATTAATTGCCTAGCTGGTGACCATGGAAATTACCCCTTTTGGTTCTCTCTGACATCATCCCTTGTAATTGTCATTTACTCACCTACAATTACCACAATATTTTCTTAATTCTTAAACACCTAGTTGGTAACTCCGGAAATCATCCCCTTTGGTTCTTTGTGACATCATCTATTTTATGAAAAAAAATGAAAGTGCTCATTGGAGGTCAAAGTACTATGCATGATCTCCCTATTTTGCAAAAAATTCCAAGGGTGAAAAATTGCACTTTTTGTCCTACATAAAAAGATTCTTCGTCATTCATTTGCCCCCAAATGGCTGCAGTTTAAGTTTCTTTTTTTTTTTTTTTGAAACATATGGACAAATTCCATTGAAAGGGAACTGCAGTTTAAGGTTTGAAGATGACCCCAAAGCCCTTTCCCATGATGGTTTTAACTTACAATCAGCAGCAAAGGTCCTAGTGTGCCACAAAGGCTCTGTGTTCCTGTCAGTCAAACTTGACTAATAAGCCCACCAATAAATCACCCCTTTATGGCCCAAATCTCATTGATTCAATAGTGACAATACTTAGTTGCCATTATGGGTACTTTCTAGCTGCCTGGGATTGGAATGGAATGGACGTAAATCCTCTGTAATGGGCTCACCCAACCTGAAACAGATATTCATTTCCCCTGGGTCCTTCATTCCTTGTGAACTTCATTCCTTGAGACCAGTAATTAGTGAATTTTTGCAATAAAACCTACCAACTCGATGAAAATACAACACGACGAGAAGAAAGAATGCTAAGGCAGGCACATCACGAACTCTTCAAACTGTTTATTCTTGCATGTCACTGGACGTGCTGATATTTTGAACAAGTTCTTGAATGAATACCGAAATCAAAGAACTTGCAAAAATTCGTCAAAAATGAACGCTGCCTTAAGCTAACCTCTTTCTTTTGCCCATCTAGTTGGTATGAAATAGGCTGTTTCACAAGGATGTCCAAGGAACGCTCACGAACAGTAATCTCCTTTGTACAGTTGTTCAAAAATTGAGGATGATCCTCCAGAATTGTAGGTGCGAGCGCATCCTTGAGGAAGAACGTCATGATTTCCAGGGAACATATGGAAATGCATGACAGAAAGGGCCTCATGTATGAGATATAGCACTTTTCAATCAACACAATTCTTCCTCAAGGATGTGAAACATTCACACCAATCGATGTAAGACTATGAAATACATTCCTGGTGTTATTTGCCTGTATGCACTGCTAGGTTGTCCTCCCCTCCGGATTCTGTCAATGTTCCACATTGTTTGCAGGCCTGAACATTAAGAAACAACAGTCTAAGCAAACAAAGTTAAGCTACGACAAAAGTTGACGATTTGGTCAAATCATGGATTTCTCAGACAGAGCATTGCAGAAATTTGAAAGTTCATCTCTAGACTGAAAAGGTCGTATCATTCGTCGTAGCTGAACTTTTTTTCTCCAAGTTCAGAGAAACTGACTTTCGTAGGTTCCAAAATTTTAGACTAGTTGCAATAAGAACAAGGAATCCGGCAACTGGTTGCAAGGAAAATTTTGGAATATGTCAGATGAACAAAATTAACTACAAACATTAATAACACTCYTGGCTCCTTGCTGAGTAATATTATGGTACATGATCATGTCCTCAAAAACATGTAAGTGATTATTCTCAGAAAACATTCATACGAAGTTACCCGACRAACACTCTAGTAAATACCCACGCAATTTCTACAACTGATTGAGATGATATGTACTGGTAATAAAATTTGCCTTGAAGTGCAGCATAAAAAAATATAGCACAGAAAGATCGACGAAGAAACTTACTTGGACGGAAGGAATAAACCCCAGCAGAAGAGCTTCGGAACTTACTACACCCTGTACAAATCTGGTGACCTTTTCCTGGTTTATTGAGAAAGCKTCATTCTGGTCTGCTGGAGAGATCGTCTAACTCAGATGACCGCAACCGTGTCCCTTCGTCCAGACCTTACCAACTCTTACTTTTGCTGTCGCATTAGACCTGAATTTCTCGCTCAATACTAGTTTTTGCATTTGCCCATAAGCTTCGTTCCACGTTCGAGGTTGTTTGCAGCAGGTCTCCTCTTTCTCTGCAGAAGGAGAATCGGAGACTTCGGAATCCTCGCCAGATGACTCMGTGTCACTACCTGTCTCACAGTCTGCAAAGACCATAAGACAACAACTACCACTGTTATTCCCTAAATAAAAAGGACACGCTTTAAGATGGCGGGTCGTTTAGTTATTCAAAAATTTGGCTGCATTGTCTAAATAATTCTCTCATCTGGATGGTACTGGATTTCCATAAGATACTCATATTAACGCTTCAAGAAGTTAGTAAGCCGCTTCTGTAAAAAAACGCAAGGCTATGGACGACACAAGAGACTACTCCTTTCCAATACTTGCAGCCATCACGCACAATAATATATRAGACGCATGGT
The DNA here is from genome assembly GCA_006891605.1 of Pleurozium schreberi. Classification (NCBI taxonomy): domain Eukaryota; kingdom Viridiplantae; phylum Streptophyta; class Bryopsida; order Hypnales; family Hylocomiaceae; genus Pleurozium; species Pleurozium schreberi. The sequence continues at coordinate 178,924 of VACF01001516.1, read as the reverse complement.
TTCATGACAGGCAATGAATGAAATCATGATGGGGAAGTCACGCGCCTGTTYCTGCCAAACCCTCGAGGAGTTCGTCCATCTCAAGGTCACTCAGCTCCTGTGGTGCAGAGCAGTAGGCCCTACAAAATCAAGGACAGTACATTATACATAACAATTAAGGCGTACAGATTAAAAAAAAAGTAAAAACTCGGAGCTTGGACCGCGTGAAAATTCCATCAGCTTGTCTAAAAGGTGATCTTCGAAAGAGGACAAACAACACGCAACCTGTGCCAACCTTTYCAAATCCCACTCATTGTCTGAACAGTTCCAACTTGCAGGCACGAATGCATCAGCCGGTAGTCTTCGCCAGCATCCACAGTCATCGCATTTCACCCACTGGTCATCCCTGAATTTACACGAATTCAACAATCAGTCATTGAAGGTTCACACTACATAAAAAGGACGAAGRCCTGACGCTGAAAGGACGAGAAAATCTAAAACAGCAGAGCTTTTCAGAGATAGTAAACTTCGCATAWCTGAAGTCTCACATAACCGAGCTTGGTACTACCCAGTTGTTTCACACACGTTACCAAAGCCAGATATAATGTAAGGAATCTCACTCTGGAATCTCAGCGCTGTAGAATGTTTGCTTGGTAAGAACCGGAGGCTCCTACTTCGACATAAATCCAAAGTTAGGAATTACGCTTCAAGTAGTTGAACGACAGATACAGGAAAAATAATTCACAGGGCTAATTCCTTGCTCTTTAATCCTCAAACAATTAYACATGATGCGCACCTAGTCAAACACAGTAAAAGCTTCAATTCCTGAACCAATGAATGTTATCCACTTCGTTGTACAAAATTGAACAATAACACATAGGTGTCATTTGAAATAGGATGTATCACCTTGCATTCTTCGATCTCATGACCATCAACACAAGYAGTCGTCAAAACAGCACCAGGAGGAGCCTGAAAAAGATCCTGAATGTCCTCCCATTCGTARTAGTCCTCCATAGTTAATCCCGGACTCGTTCCTCCTGAGCCCATTGAACCCGGTTTCATATTTACATGGTCACARAGCTCCGCGGTTACGGACTGTCGTACTYCTAAATTGTTCCCCATGATTGCTTCGTCACCCGCCAAGTGATCTGTTGATTTAGTTTCAGGAGTACGAGGAAGATGTGGAGCCAACCTCCTCCTTTTCTGCTTATCAGAAGATTTAGATAAGCCGAGGTTGAATCCCTTATTTTCGGTTGAAGGTGTTGCAGAAAGGTCGTGTAGTGTTGCGTCGTCCAGCACAGACTTCCCCTCTTCGGCAGAAACTCTGAGATCTCTCTTCGAGGGCACCTGTTCTTCAACCTCATCCTTGGAGACATTGAGCTTGATAGCTTTGCTGAGCTGGTGAGCAAGAACACACTCCCGTTAGCAATATACATCTTATGATAAAAATTTCTCCTACAAAAGAACCAAGAATTCTCTATTATCTGACTTTCAGATAAGAATCGTTTCAAACTTCGTARCTTTGGACATTATGATATATCCTCGTGTAAAGAACGACGTCCTYCATTAAATGCTACGTTCATCTCAAGTAAGAACGCATGTAAATATGAAATCCGGGCTTTCAATTGATTTTCCAAGGTGGGTCTAGATTTGATATGCATGGTTCCTATAAAAAAATATAAAAATTAAGGCAGAACTACAATGTTCTCCAGATAATTCTGTTAAGTTGCCTCGAAAGAATTGAGCCTGTGAATCTGGTGCATGCTTATTCTAAAAAAGGAAGGAGGGATATAGGACACACATTGCAAACGGTAGATAGATATGGATATCCCAACCCAAAACATACTATCAAATCTAGACCTACCTTGGAAAATCAAATGCAAGCAGAGCATAATTATTTTATAGCGCGGTGGATGCTGTAGAGAAAGACTCTCTCGATCTGGACGACACAGACGAAGAAGAGGAGAAAATCGGACCTTCTGGGAGGCCGGTTTTTGTTTGCGGATACCTATGAGTACAGTTCCCTCTGGCTCCAACCTGCTGAAGTAGACTAGATCAACAGAAGCACATGCCAATGAGTGGTGATTATGATAATTGTCACCTCACAAAGAATTACGCAACTTTCTCTCGAAGTTAAATTATATAGAGAGAACATTTCATCCACAAAGATAGCAATTTTAGGTGATGGTGTGTTTCGAGCATGAAGATGGTTAGGAACATTAAGGCCAAGAAAGAGGACTTCAGGAAAAAACTTTTTTCTGCACCTGTATCTCCACCTCGTAGATTTCGAGCTTGAACGAACGGGTAAAATTTCTTGAAGTAATAAATCCGACTCTCTTTACTGTACCAGAAGCAAAACTCGAAGGACCACTTCTTTCCTGTATCATCTATAAGTGACATCCAGACGCCTCCCGGCTTGGAAATTGGAGGGAAGTGTTCCTGATACAACATTAGGMGACCAAGCAGTGATGTTTAATATATCACCCCTATAGTACGGCARAGAAGCTTCGCAACGTAYGTGATATTTGAGTGAGAAATCAGATACTAATTAGAGAAGCACACCTCCACTTTGCGCTTGGGAAGAACAAAATGACCAGTGCTCCTGCAATCGGTWGCACTCACCACTTTATCAAACAGAAAGGTTGTATTCGTCTCAGAGCTGTTAACCACGTCAAGGACACAAAAATGATCGTGAAGTAACCTCTAGACTACAAATCATGAAGAGTGCTTAACTCGAATCTAATCAATATCTAACAAAAATGAACCACCAGTGTAGGAAAACATTAAAATGACATATTTTGTGCAGTAGATACGATTTCTCCGAGAGAGGCAATGKTCTGGAGTTTGTGATGAGAGGAGTATTGACGGACATCGAACGTGGCACAGCCGGGAACCTAGCTCTTTGTTTCCCAACTGGAGCCTCTGCAGACATCCACCAATTAAATTTCAGCTGAYTATATAACAATTAGTATTTCATGCAAGCATAGAATTGACGCAGTAAATCTGCTGATCACATTCTAAWTAAAAGACGCCAATTCTTTCCTTASTCRGGTTAAAATTTGGATGCACTAGCGAAGCAAGAGTTCTAGAAATGAACGTAAAATTCAATATCAAAATGCTTTTAAACGGGAAAGAAAGCTGCTCAGGCTTATCCAAATTTTATGAGTGGGTAATACCTGAAGCAGGTTCATTTTCAGAGGGTTGTAAAACCTCGATAGCTAGAGGACTAAGTGCTTGTTGGTGAGCTACAGTCAGATTCTTCCCCAAGACACATTCCACTAGTAGACTTGTCCCACCTGTACACATCCCCAGGCCACCGTGGATGTCACATGCATGGCGTCTCAAACCGTAGTTACTAAGAACGGCGTTCGGAGCGCTCTCGCTCCGAACTCAGCGTCAATTTGAAGGTTTTCAATTATATCTGGGAGGTTGCAGCTCAAKAATACACGATGTTGGAAAAGAAGAGACGTCAACGACAAACTAGGGAGCACAAACGCACTCCAAAACACTCGAATCTGGAATATTCGAATGTTCTTCGTGACAATGCCACAAGTTTGTCAAAACTCACAGATTCTCGCAAAATTCTTGAGGCATTGATAATTGATATCTGAAGCAGTCGACAGCTGGACATGGAGATTAGAGTCGCCTACCAGGAATWAGACAGGTGGACGCTGTGGTCGCCAAAGCGCTTGAGCTTCGCTTCGCAGCAGCAGTAGCGTCCCTCAATATGCGAATACTAACCTTCTTCTCCACTGGCATCTCTTCCCAAAAGAGATTTTGATATGATTTGGAAGTGATTCATGCATCACTTGGATTCGTTCCACGAAGAGAATGTCACCTATAAGCATCTGTCGATTTTCACAGTGCTGGGATACTTTAGGTCTCCGAAGCAGTATCACGGCGATGTCGATCTTTGATTCAAATACTCCGGTCAACAAACTTCCACAACCTGAGGGACGTTCAATGCGACCAGCGTCACCGACATTTGCTTTAGGCTTCCTGTAATACCCAAATTCTTGACCTGTACAGTAACTAGAACATCAGAGATGTACTTCAACCGTCCTTCCAGAAACCTAAACATCGTACCACAACCATTTACGCCTCCTATTTCAGGATCTTAAGAAGAGTTGAAAAACCGTTCCAAACTAGTAGTGGTCGCACTCGCTAGAATTTCATCGAAATTCATAATCCAAGAGACGAAGCTCTCTACTATTCCGAAGTAAAGGCTGCACAAGGAAATTGTGCGAAACACAAGCACCGTGAGGGCCAAAGAAGATGCTGTAGCTAAGAATTAGGCGATACAAGACTCGGTGCAGAATCAAACTCGTACACATCCGTTAGTCCTGATCCAAGTCACACTCCTCAGACGACGAATACTAAAATGCGTGAGCGCAGAAGAAAAAAGGTAGATGTCAGTGGYGCTCTGACAGAACTCCAGAGCGCGTAAACAACGCCGTATCCACATCAGAACGCAATAATTCGGGCAATCTCCCAACCAGAAGATCACCAGACAACTAGAGCAGAGGACAGGCAGCCTTTATGACGATGTTGCTGTTGCTGTTTAGAATAACTAAGCCATGAAGCTCACATACCATGAACATAGGTCGCCTGGAGGAACCACCGGATCAAGGTAAGGTAGGTGAATATGGACCTGCATATCATATAAATTCGCACAACATCGGAATGATCACACCACACTCCWAAACTRCATGCAAACGCTTCCCCGTCTCGTTCACGAATTCCTTTCCAACCTGAATTGTCCGCCTTCCTCTAAAGCATATCCAAGACCGCAATCCAGCAGCATTCCCACAACATTCCAGTACATCAACCGGAGAGCCAAATTCAAACCCTAAAGAAAAAGGACGCTTCAGTTCAGCGACATAAACCGAATTGCGCAAGAATTGGAATCCGAAGTCCTCACAGACAATGCATTGTGCTAATGAACAGCTCAGAATCTGTCTGGCAAGACCTGGAAATCGGACGACCAGAGAGGGGCAGCAATCGGATGAAATTGCGGCTCAAAATCTTATGTTGGAAAAGTCCGTTTGCGTGGGACGGGTGATGAAGAATGCATCTGAAGGACGGAGAGAGAGATACCGACTCCCGAGAGGGAATGTGGCGCATTACCGTTGTGCGTTCCGGAATAGCGACCTCCATTGTCGCCGCTATTCGCGCCCTCAATTCTTCGCATTTCGTAGATACCGCGCTCCTGTTCAGWATTCATTATTGGCGACGCCGGCCCCGGTATCGGTTTGCGCACCGGTGCAGACAAAATCCCGAATCTCCAAGTTTTGTATTGGATGAGGGAGGTCCACGAGGCCTCCCTGGACTGGACTGGACTGGTCACACTGAATCAAAAGGTGACAGCGCTTTTCACCTTTGGGGAAAAATCAGGAGTTCATTATTCACCACGAGATGATCAAATTTGGAAACTTTGAATCCATACTTGGAATCTAGGACTTTGAAATATAAGGCCAGGGTGCAGTAACCCCCTCGCTCCGCTCCTTGAGAAAATGCTAAATTTTTTATTTTTCACTCATGATAAAATTTACAAATTTTGAATTCATATTTGTAATCAAGGGCCCAAATTAGCTAGGGGAAATGTAGGAGATAATTTTTTGAAGCACAAAATAGGGGGATTTTTTCTTACTTGCATCCTTGTACAGTAGAACTTCTAATAATCTTCACTCTCTGAACTAATAAAACTCTACATTGCAATGTATCAGACCGGTCCCGGACTAGCCTACATACAAAAAACATGAGAGCAAATGACTCTCCCTAATACTAATAACTTCTCTACAATATTTAGTCATACCAGTCTCGGCCCCCTGACTTGTTAGAAGTTCTACTATAATGACTTGGAGGGGCTCAGCGAGAGGGTCAATTCACGTCGACCAAATATAAAAAAGGTGTCACATTTTTCATGACTAACCTATACTCTAAAATTGAGGGAAGTTGTTTATATATATATTAGCCTTATTGAAATAAATATAGGAAAGCATCCATCAAGACCTTCCCAATGTAAATGGAATGGACTTTTTAGGGATTTTTGAGTAGCACCATTAGAAGCAAGAAGAACAAAAGAGTGGTTAATTTTTATGTTATTTTAATGTTTTTTTGTAGTTGATTTCAATTCAACAAGGTATTTTGGTCATTTTGGAACTATGACAAACATTGATAAGCACCCCTATCCACAAGCGTGAAGACTTGAGCTTTACTTATGGAGGGATAGACTCCCTATCTTAGGAAGAGCCATAAATACCTCATTTTTCTCAATTTAGGGATTCTTGATAAAAAGGTCTTAATATCATAAAGCCTTCTTTACTCAAAAATATTAAATTTATGCATACAAAGTGTCATGAACTTAATAATGAAACATGGTGTTAAATCTTCATTGATGAAAAGCCATATTCTACATTGTGTGGTTTTTTTATTTACATAATTGAGATGTATTTAATTGTTTAGTTTGAAAATGAAATTGTTGAAAAAATGGAGTATCAATAAGAGTGGTTTTGTGTCTCATAAACCTTGATAATTACAAAAACTTTGGTCCATTGGTCTCCCCAAGAGTGCCATGCTATATTAATTTATTATAGTATACTTAGGGACTTTCAATATAATTTATTCATTCTTAATTGTTGCTAATTCATTTTTCTAGTAAGTAATTTGTCTTGAATGGTYCTCTTTGGCATAGATAGTTGATGTGATTATCATAATCTAATGCAAATTGAATGAGTTGAGTGAGGATCAATTGGAGCTACAAAATAATGTTTTTAAATATTGATCATATACAATGAAGTGGACTACAAAGTAAAATGGTAACTGAATTTGTTGTAATGGATTATTCTCTTGTCAAGTTGAGTTTGCAAACTCAAGTTGTAATGATTCAATCTTTTACTTGTTTGAATTGCAAACTTAGCCACTAATTATAAAAAATTTATTTCAATTGCATTTATATATGAATTAGTTGACTTTTTCTGATTTTCCCTATGGGCAAGAATTCTCTAGCTAATAAATGTCTATTTATAGTGAAAAAAAATAGTTTTTTTTTCAAAACTATTTCATACGTTTGTTATCATCTTCTAACTTTTGAGCTCTATTTTGTACCTAGCTATCATGTTCGGCAAGAATTAAATAAAACAAAAGTTGAAGAAATTAAAAATTGTTTTAAGAGGAAGTTGTTGTAGAACAAATAAATTGATATTGCAAATACAAATAATAGGCAAGTGACATGCAAATTTTTTATTAGGTTCCCTTGCATCTCAATTACCACATGCAAATATCAAAATTATTACAAATTTTGCCACCTTCTTAATATTTTTAGAATTCAGGTGCTTAATTTTTTTTAAATTAATTTAAAAATTAAATAATCCTCAATTAATTGTTGAACAACTTTTTTTCTACTTTTCCACTTTTAATTATTTTAAGTATTTGGCATGAAATGTCAACTTTGATAGCCATGTAGGATATGTGACAAGGTAAATGTGAGGTTTTGAGGGCAACTACGCTAGAATGTAAGCCTAAAATGCAAGTATATAAGCCTTGAGCCTAAATCTAAGTAGATACCCTACAACCATTGAAGGTGCTTATAACATTCAATAATATAGGTATTCCATAATCATGAAAGGATTTTATTATATAGGTACGTTGAACAACTTCTAGGCTACTATACTCAAGATCCAAGGTTCACATATTAGCATTCCTAGTTATGCCTATAGACAATGACAAAATAATGATTTATTATTCCTACTTTAGAATCTATGGAATCTTTTCACATATATCTTCAGTTAATAAAAAATCATTATGAATCCTAATATGTCCAATGTGTAATGTTTTTTTAATTAATTGAAAAACTCAAGGCCCAAAATATTTTTGAATTCTTCAAAATTGAACTCTTTTTCTAGATGTACCCCCTCAGTTCTGTAAATTCTCATGTAATCAATGCTTAAGAAATATCCTGGAGGATGAAAACAAAAGAGTAACTTGCTTCAAAAATGCAAGTTACAACTACAATAATGTCAACTTAACTACATGAAATGGAAGTTGTAAATTAGTTTTGTTATGCTTTACAAATTTCAAGAAAATTAAATTTGGTTGCKTGCCCARCCCTACTAACTARTACAAATAATGGTACAGTACCCAATAACGTCAATTTTGTTAAATTAGCAATATTTCATTACTTTGGTGTGGTTTTGGTTGCATGGTCTAAAAGCAAAATCCGTACCTAATGCACTTTATGACATTGGGGTGGCAATTATCTCATGATAAGTTTATATTTATTAGACTCATATTTGTTTATATTTTAGTAAACTTAAGCTGTAATTACAATTTCTTATTTCGATTGATATTATGATAAGAAATTTCTAAAGCTTTTAAAAGATATATTGAATATAATTACAACACCATTCAAAAAATATTTTGACAAATATATGATAAAAATGAATTATTTGTACAAGGAATAAAGAAAGAAGCTATTCAATTAGTTCTATGACTTGTTGCATAATTATAATTTGATGTAATAAGTTTTTAGAAAAAATATGATATGTGGCAAACTTGCAACAAGTTATGATAGCTTGTGCTCCTGTATTTTGAATGCGTAGGTAGTGAGGCAAAGGTACCATGAGGCCTCACATTGCTTTCCAAAATAATTTTAAGTTTTAAATTTTAAGTTTCTCATACCCCTCCCCCTCCTACTTCCTCCCAGCATATAATTTTGAGAAACCACTTTAATTGACAATCAATATGGGACAATTCATCTTGTATCCCGTATCCGTATTTAGTATCCGTATTTAGTATCCATATTCAATATTATACCCATATCTATACTACATACATATCTAATATTCACTATGTATTTGTATACGATATGATATCCATATCTAATACTCATTTTGTATCCGTATCCATATTTATATTTGGACGGCTCAGATTAAATCTCACAAGATCAACGGTTTGTGATTTTTTGAAAAATCAACGGCTATTTCGAAGGTAAGCATTTTTTTTTAAAAACAATTGACTACTTGTACATTTTTTGAGAGAGGGAGGGGGGCAACTAATGCAAACTAAGGGAGGGGTGTACCTCTCTTTTGGAGGGATAGTGATTCTTCTTGAATAAAAGGGACCAGCATTTGATTGTGATTAAATTTGAAATTTACATTTACCCTAAACATGATCATACATTCAAGTGTCAGCTTCAAACGTATCATGTGCTTATGATAAGTTTACAACCCATCCTTAAATTACTTATTAACCCCGGTTCTCATGAGAATTGTCACCTAAAGTTTGTGTCTTGAAATTAGACCTTTGCAAGATATTGTCACAGCTTTTGGTGCATGGAATACCACCAATTTAACAAAATTGAGATTCTATGGAATGAAGTTRCAAATTGCTAGTTATCAATATAATTTTGAGAGAGGACTAAATCTTTATGTATCAATCTTTTACATATCAAATATGTTCTCGTGAACTTAGAAACAAGTTACATCAAACAGGTCGGCTAGTGATTTCAGAAACAAGTTAAATTACTTCCTTTGTTTATGAAATGCACAAATTATACCCCTCTAGCTCATAAGTGATTTGAAGCATTTTCTTCCACAAAGCAAATTTTGAGGTTCATCCGGAAAAGTGAGACTATATGGTATATTTCTTTTTCTTGAGGGGGTATTTTGCTATTTTATAGGGGGTGCATTTTTTAGTGTTACTCAAGATCTAAATTGTAGATTTTAGCATACAYAATCATTAAAATTCATTGACTTTGGAGTCTTGGTCTAACTACTATGTAGATTTTGAATTTTCAATCTCACTAATTTGTAGAGTTTGAGTTATTGAGTATGAATTGTAGATTTGAGTTTTTAAAAATTCCATAGATTTYCACAACTTACAATCCACATCATTGTTACAATTCTATGAATGAACTCCACCATATGAGAATTTGACAATTTACAAGTATTATTTGTCCACCCTCATGGTACCTTTGATATTGGATATTGGATAATTGCATCTTATAAAATCTACCAAAAATTAGGTGGAAACCACATTGAAATATAAGATATGTCAATGTGTCAATGTAAAATCTACGAATTTGGATTGCTTACGGGGGACTTGAGGAGAATTTGAAAGCTCAGAGGAGACTTTTGACCCTGGACTGCCGCCAGCGCCATTCAGTGGCGTTTGGATGACAGTCCACGGGCCGTAGAAGAGGGTAGAAGTAGATTTTTCATCCGTTTTTTTTTGTTGACCTTTCATGTTGAGTTACAAAGACTATTCAATTGAATTTTTAGTTTAACTAGTGTTTGCTTTCATGTAGTTGAGAAGTAACTAAAAAAACGGATGACCAAATTTGCTATTTTAGTGTATTTTGAGAATTTGCTTCTCATTGTTCTAAATCTGAAATTTCTCCAAATAAATGATAATTTTTGAGTTTGAGATTGACTAACAAAATGAAGGCCATCTACTCTAGTTTCTATTCCAATTGGAATTTTGGAAAAATTCATAATATTGAATATTTTATTGCAGTTTGAACTTTGAATGTAATTTCAATGTTCATTTTATTTTAATTATAGAATGACATGGAAATTGAGTTTACACCATGATGATTTTCACTCTAATGTACACACATGGTGAAATTTCCAGATTTTTTGAAATAATTTTCTATTTAATGTGATTTTTTCTTCACTTTCTTTTCAAAAATTCTCATAAAAATCAATTTTCCTCAAAAAAATCTAAATTTTTTGTGAAGTAGAGATGACATGTAATATCATCTCTGAAAAATAAACATAAAATTTTTCACACATATCTATTTCCAAAAACGTAACAAATTGAGTGATGAGCACCAAGGCTCTGAATCAGTGGTTATAGGTCCGTCCTTTAGGGGTTAAGCTCAGTGTCATCACAAGGAGGAAACCCCAGAGTTCCCCCTCCTTTCACATGGGGGAACTGATATATAACTTCCCTGTGACTTGTCCTGTTGTGGGAGTCTTTGCTTCAAGTTATTGTTATTCAGAAGTTTTCACTATGGTACGCATTGATTCCTCATGTTAACGTAAGAAACTCCAGATCAAACACACCCTATTAAACTCAGTGACAGCACACTTAGCATTCAACATGAATTTGTCTTTAGTTCCTAGAATGACGAAATGTTGCAGCTTGTTGGAGGGTTTGTTTTATTTCTGAAACCAAGGAAGCCTATTCCTCCAAGAAACAAACGATATTAAGAGCAAGCCCTTGGCCAGAATTACAAACTCACAAATTGTCCACAGACTCACTCAGGTACCACCACTGAAAACTGTCACTCACTAGCAAGCAGGTAAACCTGTCCTCGCTATTAAAAGAGGCCTGGCTACCGAATCGGCAGTCCTCCTTCATCCCAACCCACTCCAGTTCCAAAGAACATAAGTTATTGCACACAAATCTCTTTATTGTAACCTTCTCTCCCACAGGACACTCTAGAGTATCTTCAGCATGCACAAGTACTTGCCACACTTGCAGGACACATTCAAACTATTAATATCAAAGTGGAAATTAAAATTCGGGACCTTCAATCCGTTGGTAGAGTTCCAGAGTTTTTAAGTAGAATATACACAAGCACGTCGAAGTAGGCCAAGTGCTTCACTGATGAATTGCTGAGGCGCGCGATGATCCAACTAGCTAGCTTGGAATTTCGTTGGACAGACCGTCATCTTGAATTCGTAGAGAGACACAGTTCTGGTTCTTCTCGTACACGCATTAAAAGTTCSGTTTGTTCAAGGTTCCCGCAGCAAAAACCACAGGATATATATACACGTCAGTCTTCACACAACAGTGTAACATGTTCCGTCGCTCTCTTCCTGTGTGAGTCGCCTGCCGTTGCCAATTTCTTCTATTAATTCATCATGTCTATAACAGTACTGGAAGAGCTGCTCGGTCGGGCCAGTATTGCAGCAGAAGGTGCAACCTGAGCAGCACGTCTGTTTGTCATTCTGCCATATCCCCTGTTTGGGATTGCTTCCCCACGCATCCAAACAGAGCATGTACTGATGTATCTTAGCTAAAGTCCAATTCCGAACCACTGTGCATTTCAGATTCCACTTCCAACCTGGACAGCACATACGTTTTCGAGTCCCACATATTTTCCGTCTCCTGATTATCGAAACCGTGTATGGCTGTTGAGCATTTGCAGGACCTGCAAAAACCCTTTCAGAATCCTCACGTTTCCCACATGGTAAACACTCTAGGCCGGTGACCTTCCAACCTTCCTGGAGTTCCTGCCTACTACTAGCTCTGTTGTCATTTGGGGCTATGCCTGGGTTTTCCAGTAAACCATCAGCCCGATTGTACGCGCGGAACTCCGTCGTACCATCATCTGACGTTCGTAGCTCCAAACGGTGGACAGTGTCATTGGCAATATCCAAGTTCTGAAACCTCACTCTAACCCAAAGTTCACCGACACGTCTGTCATAGCCCCATTTCCCCTCCCACTTCAAAAGGTTATTAGTTGCAGATTTATAACCAGGACTGCTTGCATCTCCCAACTTAAATTTCTTCTGTTGCCTTGTCGTTTCTACCCCATCGTACGCTTCATTGGAAAATGTGAGAGCCCTTTTCACCCAACCTCTGGAATAGAACAGAACATGGTAATAGAACAGCCACAGAAAGGGAGAGGCGATTCCCCGGAGAATCGATTTCCAAAGAAAAGTGCATTTGTATCCCCAGGGAATTTGAATAAGCTGGATGATAAAGAGCAGGCCCACGAATGTAATAGATGCTCCTAGCAATGCCCAGTCTGCGCGGCTGAAATGTTTGTGTTCACGTGCGGCCAAGACACTGGAGTAGACCAAGCCAAAGACATTGTAAAYCTCTCCAAGCAGTCCCATGTCTGAAAGCACGTCGTTACCGGTAGTATCCCTGATGTATGACAATTAAACTGGTGAATTTGCAGCTCCTGCCTAGCTAGCGACTCTACACACCACATCATCATATCAGACCCGGCCTCACGTGAGGTCAAATTTGGCCGCCAGGAGCCAGGAGCACCAAAATAATTAATACTCCGTAACATGCAAGGCACATAGCTCTGGAAACTGGAATAGATCTAYCTAAGTTGCCAGACGGTAGAGTTCCAATTTGCATATATTTCCGCCAAAGTTATTCGAAGTTTCACACACTTCTAATATAAGACTCATTGATACGGTGAACCACAAAAGCGTTCAGAGAGAGGCTTACCAGAAGAAAAAAACCCACTAGGAACTGAAAATTCCTCGCAAAAAGCTCCCCWTCTCAGGATGTGTCAATGCAAGCCAGGTCTCCTCCCCTTCGGCCAAAGCCAACAACACGGGATGCTCATATTAAGTCATACGGAGTACTACGGAAGTACGGATATGGCCTGAAGGGAAGAGACCCTTGGATTAAGAAAGGCTAGTTAGTGAGTGGGCTCCAGAAGAAGAGGATGACGTAGGGGATGAGGAAACCCATACCTGGAATGAAGTTGTGACCCCCACGTCAAAGCGTCTGGAATATCAGTGGAAAAGAAAATCAATTCACGAGGTCTGTTTGGGTTATTTTTTTTCATTTTCATTTTTTCGAATTTTCCATTTTTTGTATTAATTTTTTAATTTTTAAAGGAAATGAAATCACATGGTCCGATGGTGCCTGGAGGTGGTGGAGAATATTAAATTTCTTTTTCACAAATATGGTAACCAGCCTTATTCGTGCCACAAGTTCTGGAGTCTTATTCCTGGAGGTGATTCCTGGAGGTGGTGGAAAGAAATCATGTATCATCATTGACCACTTGGAGAATGGCCTTTGAAGGACGCAACCCCATGACCAAGGTAGTCACCAAAATGCTCCCATTGTTGGACCAATAGGTGCATTCTTTCTTTCTACAGTGAATAATGAAGTCATCCGTTGGAGTGTTGGACACTTTTTGTCCTTAGCGTCTTGCAAGGGTTAACCCTAGAAAGCTAGGTTGGTCTCCATGGAAATCATTCTTTTTGGTACGGTGTGAATTATTTGCTTAAAAAATCCAAGAGCACTTATTAGAGAGCAAACTATTGTGCAAAACCTCCCTTGTTTTCATACAAATTCCAAAGATGAAGATCATTTTGTATTTCTATCTTAGGTAGAAGGATTCTTTGACATCCAAAGGACACTTTAAGTTTGCGACATCATTATAAGATTAACCCCTAAAGGACATATCCCATGGTTGTGCAATCAAACGTAGAAGTCTCGCAATCTCCATCCTTCATAACTTTGCTATTTATGAATGAACTTCTTTGGTTTTTACATGTCTAATATGGTAGATGCCATAAAAAGTTTGAAATATTTTTGTAAAAACTTCAAATTACAATGAATTTTTGAAGAGAATTAAAATGAAAAAACTCATATTAAAACAAAAACATGACATAYTGAAACAATTTGGAGATTTCAAAACAAAAGTACAATATTGTTAAGAACGCTGTGTTGTTAACCCCTACATAACATTGTTAACCAAACATGAGAGGTTTTCTTTTGCTTCCTCGAAAAGAGGAGCCTCCCAATACAAAAGGTTTTTGAAACTAACAATCCACTGCACGATTTGTTAACGTGGGGGCAGGGGATGGATTTAGGGATGGATTTAGGGATGGGCCAGATTGACAATCTAGATAGATAGAAACTCCGGTCCCTAAAAAGAGGCCGGCATGAATGAAGTGTTTGTTCGTCTAGACAATGAGCCATTGCCCATAGGACAAAGGCCCATTGAGAGGGAGACGGCCGTCCGTGACGCCGCGAGGCGCCATGACCCACCAATGGGGACAATGTGTTCATTCACTACGGGTTGGCTTTAACAATCTAATATAAGCAAGCACCTATTCCCAAAAAATTAGAGGGTTTATATTATACCTAAATGTCCCCTTAGGTATTTAAAAGGGATTATACTTCCACCTTGGAGGCGGGTTTGACTAGTTAACAATATTATTCTAAAGGACCAAAGAATCCACTTTGGGCTTTTTGAGAACTTGAGAAGGCTCTATTGACTTCATAATTTGAAATCTACATGCAAAGCTTTGTTTCATGTCATACTTTAAAATTGCAGAAGTTAAAAGATTTTTTTTCAATTTCAGTGTTACACTAAGCATCAAAAAATATTTTCTTAAAATATAAAAAAAATGTTTTTTTAAAATTTAATAGATTGATGCCTACTCAAAAAAATTGAACCTTTCAATTCCAAATAATGAGGTAATTAAAAGTTATGAAGATTTTTATTTTAAAGGCAATGAAGGTAGAAAAAACATATAAAGTCTTTTATTGCTCTCAATTTTGAAAATGTTCAAATGAAAATGAATATAAATGATACCAATTGCTTACTAGAACATTTTCACCATTGTGATTAATAATTCTTGAATTCTTYCAAATGCAATTAGCATAATAGTTTTATCTTTCATTCAATAATACCCTACATTTTATAATATTTTTTGAATGAATATGAAAAAAATTTACATATGTTTTCAACCCATTTTACAACACATAGACTAAAATGCACAAGTTATAGGTCATATGTGTGTTTTCCTAAACAAATTGAACGACCAAACTTCACCTTTCGAAAGGGCTAGAAAAGCCCATATTTTGAAGTTTAGGCACGTTGAACTTGCAATTGGTGAAGATATTCATTCTAAAATTTGAGGACAATGTACTTGAGCAAGTCAACCAATAGATTTTATAATTGATTTTGTTAGGAAATAAATATTGACAAAGATTTTGACTTTGCTTTTAAAATGAGCATTTTGAAGTAGTTTTGGGCGTCTAAATATATTGGTCCTTTGGGCGTTAAGAAAATTTCCATGCATGTGATTCCAAATTCAGAAACATAGTTATAGGTTCTCATCTTCAGAAAAACATAGTTATTTTGATAAATTTTCCGAAATTTATAAAAAGAATAGATACTACATTTTAGAGGTTTCATTTTGTTAGTTTTACATAAAAGCAAAAAAAATCATGTGGAATGTCAAAATCAAGATTTAAAGGAAATAAAGGTCAAAATATTGAAATCTACTATATAGTATACATGCTTTTCAATGGATAGTATACATGCTAACAAGAATAATTCCAACTTCCAAGCATCGATCATCTTTCAAGCAAGCTAAGGTAGATAATACCCTAATCAACAATTTGAATACCTTGGGACAATCCCAAGGGGGCACATATTTTTCAAAGGTGTTCTTTTGTTTAACCCCTAAATGACCAAATTATGTTTTTTGGCAACATAGTGATTATAGGTAGCTCACTACAGATAGAAATTTTTATTTTTTTCATTGAAAATTTCACGCATCATGTGTCCAAGGTTAGTATAGCCTATAAGGCTAACAATTTTCATAACTTTTGAATATGTGGTTTTAAAGTTATTGCATGATAGGTCATTTTCATTGTTAAGTGGGCAACCCGGGTAGCTCAAAATTTCTTAAAATGTCACATTTTTAGGATTCAAAAATATGAAATTGTATTTTTAGATTTATATATATGTGGAAAACACTGAATCATTCCATTTTGAATAATGAGATGAAAGTTATGACGAGTTATAGTTTGTGAATAATTATGAGATCTTTACTCTAAAATGAACTTTGAAGTCCCTTATTTAACTCAATTTTCAATATTTTTGGAAAAAAATAAAAATATTGGGTGTAGATTGTTTACTACATTATTACAACCATTGGTATTGATATTTTTCAATTCTATAACAAAATCATCAACAATTTAGTATTTTGAATCATCTCTACTTCTTTCTACTTACTATTNTACTATATAGTATACATGCTTTTCAATGGATAGTATACATGCTAACAAGAATAATTCCAACTTCCAAGCATCGATCATCTTTCAAGCAAGCTAAGGTAGATAATACCCTAATCAACAATTTGAATACCTTGGGACAATCCCAAGGGGGCACATATTTTTCAAAGGTGTTCTTTTGTTTAACCCCTAAATGACCAAATTATGTTTTTTGGCAACATAGTGATTATAGGTAGTCCACTAAAGATAGAAATTTTTATTTTTTTCATTGAAAATTTCACGCATCATGTGTCCAAGGTTAGTATAGCCTATAAGGCTAACAATTTTCATAACTTTTGAATATGTGGTTTTAAAGTTATTGCATGATAGGTCATTTTCATTGTTAAGTGGGCAACCCGGGTAGCTCAAAATTTCTTAAAATGTCACATTTTTAGGATTCAAAAATATGAAATTGTATTTTTAGATTTATATATATGTGGAAAACACTGAATCATTCCATTTTGAATAATGAGATGAAAGTTATGACGAGTTATAGTTTGTGAATAATTATGAGATCTTTACTCTAAAATGAACTTTGAAGTCCCTTATTTAACTCAATTTTCAATATTTTTGGAAAAAAATAAAAATATTGGGTGTAGATTGTTTACTACATTATTACAACCATTGGTATTGATATTTTTCAATTCTATAACAAAATCATCAACAATTTAGTATTTTGAATCATCTCTACTTCTTTCTACTTACTATTCTTTTTCTATATGTTGTACAATTTCAAATTTTCAAGCATGTAGCCAACTTGCCTTGAAAAATGAATCAAAAGAGTTATAACCATCTTAAACATTTAACATACGTATGTGACCTTATGAAGTGCAACTGGATAGGTTTTTGCACGGCGAGAAAAAAGTTTTTTATCAATTCAAACTCTTTTATCTTGCAATCTACATAGTGACGTTTTTTCCACATCTTTTTAAACAAGTATACTACAAGATCCTATAGTTACATGTGTCCAAAAATGTTTTTTTTTCTAAAATTTGGTACTTGTATTGGAAATGGAAATTTTGGAGCGTTTTTAGTGAAAACATAGTCGGAAACCTTTAGTAATTTACAAATTAAATCCAAGTGGAATTATAATTTCTTCTTATAACTTTTGTTTCTGTGAATTTCTAAAGTGGCTTATTCTAAATTACAAAACCATTCATGGAGTAGAGTCATGAACACCTTGTAAGCAACCCATAATTACTTTAATGGATGCTTTTTAGAATGGAAGTTAGACCAAAAGCAGGATGATGGAATTTGGCACCAGACAAAAACGGGTTGGTTTACCTTATGTCAATCAAAACCCCTAAAGGACCAACATGCTTTTTTTTGGCAACGTAGAAATTTTAGGTAGGTATGTGTGATTAGAGATTTGCATATTTTGGGCTGAAATTTCAACAGAATGTGGGAACAAGGAATATCTTTCATATGCACAAATTTCATGACATTCTAAAATATGAGTCAAAAGTTATTGCATAATATGTTGTTTGTTTTTCTACTTGGGCAGTCCCGGCGGATCTAAAAAAATCACTTTTTTAAGAAATAAAAAATTGAAATTCGTTCTTCAGATTTATATGTACTCAAAAAGCTTTGAATCATTGCATTTCAATAGTTGAGATGAAAGTTATAAGGCTTTTTAGTTTGCTGGCAGTTATGGAATCCCTACACCAAAAAAAATTATGAAGTCCTTTATTTGATTGAAATTTCAATATTTTTCAAAAAAAATAATGCTATTGGATGTAGATTGTTTATTACAACAATTCAACCATTTAGATTGGAGTTTTTTAATTTCATAACTAATTTATTAACAATTAGTATTTTGATTCATTCTCTACTTCTTTCTACTTACTATTTTTTTCCTATGTTGTACAACTCCAAATGATCTGAAAATTTTCATGTATGTAGCCAACTTGCCTTGAAGAATGAATCCAAAGAAGCAAAACCATTTTGGACATTTTTTCATAATGATATGACCTTGTGAAGTGCAGCTGCCCAGTTATTTTCAGGGCCAAAAAAAGGATTTTTACCACTTCAAATGCTAATATTTTGCAATCTACATGATGGAAATTTCTGAAAATTTTTCCACATATTCTCAAACTATAGTGCTACAAGATCCTACGGTTACATGTGTCAAAAAATGATGTTTTTCAAAATTTTGGTACTTGTAGTAGAAATGGCTGTTTTGAAGCATTTTTGGTGAGAACGTAGTCAAGAAACTTTAGGGGTTAATTCAATGATGTGGATTTAACATTGATAATGTTGCACACCAAAATTGGATGAACTGATGATCCATCCTTCACTCCTTCAATATCAAAAAAGGTGATTTTTTTCATTGAAGGTCACTTTAAGTCCTTGGTGAGTTGGTGCCCATCAAGGGTTGAGATGATTGTAAATGGTACATAGTGGTTTTAGGCTCATTGTTCATTCTGCCCTTTTTTTTTAATAAACTATCCGTGATAATTTTCTTTTTTAAATCGTCTTGAAATTAAATCAATGATGTGAGTATGACATAAAAAAATTGCACACAAAAAATCATATGAAAATTGTCCATTCTTCAATATATACAAGTCTCTTTGACTATTAAAATTAGAGGACATAAAACATTCTTGGTGTTTTTCTAGGATTTATATCATTATTCAAAAATTATAGGAAGGTCCCTACTAAATTGAAGAACAATAAAATATCTAGGAAAGTATTTTCTTTCAAAAGTTGAAGTGACTTAATTCCTAAAGGCCAAATGTATGTTGAACGGACAATTGAAAATTCACATCCGTTCCTACAAAGCCAATTTTGGTTAGATGTCCATGGAAATTTGGCACAAGGTGTAAACATGTAATCCCTTTGAAGAAATATGTCTTTTTTCCTGGTTGGATGCCTAAATTAGAAGTTATATTGCTCTCAATTTTTTTGGCAACTTGGGCAATTTGGACATATTTTGCTGAAACCCACATCAATTTTTGAAAGTTGGTATGTATGAAACTAACAAAACACTTGGCATTTTTATTTCTCAAATTGCATTCTAAGAAGTGTCAAATTTTGTTAGCTATATTAGGGCAATTTCCAAAATAGAACATTTTTTTCTAACTTCAAACCCTATTATCTTGCAATTTGCAATGGCAAACTCCTTCAATTTTTTCCACATATTCCAAATTTTTGTCTTTAACGTTTCAATGATTTCAAATGGAGGATTCTTCATTGCGCAATAAATCATCAAATAATGATTAATTTATTTCCAATTCACTTAACTTTTGTGCATTGTAGGGTGATTTAGAGTAAGTTAGACTCCATATTTTCTTTTGAAATTTTGCGTGAGTAAAACAAACATAAGTTATATACTCATGAACAGTAAAATTATTTCATTTTTATGTGGAAAAAAAATTTATTCCAAGGGGGACTCAAACTCTATGGACATTATTTCACAAGAATAAACTAGTTTCTTTTTTTACTTCAAACATTCTAATTTTCAGTCCACGTGATTAAATGGGCTAAACTTTTGCCATAGATTGTTTTACTTTTTTAATATGGTTTTTTGCAAATGAGTTGAAATAAACAAAAATAATTTTGGATTTTGGATAAGACATCAATAATTGGTAGTTCTAGACTTTTTCTTTATCAAAACTCCCTCCAACCTTTATGAGTTAACCTCCTTGGATCAAAAGCAAGCAAGTCAATACTCCAAAAACATAGTCCATACTAGGGAAGCACTTAATTGAAGTAAGCATATTCACACCATGAGGATATATTGCAACTATAAGAGGCATAAAATAATTGAAAACAAAATAYAACAAATGGAAGATTGACAATGAACTAGGAGACTTAGCTATGAGAAGGATAAAGTAAGCCATAGATCAATGGAAGATTGAGATTGGAGGATACTATAGTGCCATTTTTACAAATACAAATAGAACCTCTCCTAGTGCATGGTATTGGGATTTTGAACTAAAAGAGTTTTTTTGCATGTCATAGAAATGCAATGAATGGCCATTTACAAATAACTACCAACACTATTTTTCAAAGACTGTTCTTCAAATTGGCCCCACGTACAAACTCCATTATTACAAATTTTGCACAAAGAGAGGTTGCACTAAGAGAGTTTCTACCCAAATTCTCCATTGGTATAAATTTATTTATAGGGAGCCTTTTTAATTATTACTTGTATCAATTTCTAAAACCAATAGGGTAGATTCTTGAATGACGTCTTTAAACTTTAAAAGGCAAAGGGTATTTTGGAAGTGGAGAAGTCCAAAATTGCCAATTTTTGATACATTGTTGGAAATCAAAAATTTTAACCTTTTTTTGAACTCCAAATCTCCAATATTAAAAAAGTACATAAAAAAAGTAAGGCAATGTGTGGAAAAAATTCATCCCATTTAGCAACATGGATTGCAAAATAACAACATTTGAAGGGAGAAAAAACAACTTTGTTTCATTCTACAAAACCAGGCTAGTTGACCTTGATCCCTCTCAAAGTGAAATTTTTGCTCTAACTATACAAAAATGAGGATTTTGACCAATCACAAATATATGATATTAGGTTCATTTAGGCAAAATTTTAGATGCAACTGAGATGTCGAATTTACTTTAAATCACCTTGCAATGCAATGAAGTTAAGTGAACTGGCAATACAATAGTCATTTTTTTGATGATTTCTTCTGCAATGAGAACTTTTTTTATTTGAAATTTAAATGATGAAAAACTAAAGGCAAACATTTGGAACATGCAAGAAAATTTTCAAGAACTCTTTGACTTCATGGATTGCAAGATAATAGGGTTTGAAGTTAGCATTTTTTTTTTTTTTTTTGAAACCGGCCTAAACATAGCTAACAAAGTTTGACTCTTTTTAGAATGTGATTTGAAAATTATTTTACATGAAGAAATTTTGTGCCATATCTTACTACTTTCACACATACTAAATTTCAAAAGTTGATGAGCATTTTTGCAAAAGATGCCCCAATTATCAAGGCTGCTAGAAAATTTTAGGGCATCATAATTTTTTGACTTCGACACTCAATTGCTAAAAGATTCATATTTCCACAAAAGGGGTAGGCATTCATACCTTGTGTCGAAATTATGTGAACATTTGACCAAAATTAACTCCACAGTAACTTATCCAGATTTTCAGTTGTCAATTCAACATACAATTGGCCTGTTAACATTACTCCAAGTGGCATTACATGCCCATAAAATAATAAAACATATATTTAGAATGGATGGTTTTGAGTTTCTTTTGAAGACAATTCAAAGATGATGCATGCAAAAAACATTTTGAATTTTGAATTTTGAATATCCATTCCCACCTACAACCACACATTTGATTTGGATGGATGACAACTTCAAAAGTGGACTACTTAAATCCTGACATCAATTGAGTTATTTGTAAAGTCCCTCCAACTTTGGGCATGACTTTTTTTGAAGTTGAGAAGGCAACTATAATTGAAGCGTCAAAATTTTTTGCAAGATACTTATGTCACATGACTTCGAAAGTGGGGACCAAACTTTTTTAGGCATCATTTTGATAAAAAAAATAAGTTTCATACCCACTTTTATTTCAACTTTTTTAACTCAAACGACTTTTTCACAAAACTCATGGGTTTAAACCCCGGTTTAGTGTAGTTTACGAATAACTCAAATATCATTAAATGTTTTTTCCAGGCCTTTAAAAGACTGCAAGTTCATGAATGTGGAAACTATGTGGGAACTCTATGAACTGTGCCACATAAGCAATCTGACATGGTCGAGAGACTGCCATGCCAAATATTATTAATTAATTAAAATTTTAAATTAATTTTTAAAATTAATTTTAAATATCTATTTGAAAAAAAAATTAAATCATTTTTTGGGTTTTTAATACTTTTTGAAACTTGTGGAAAAAAAAATTCAATTTTTATTAATTTAAATATTTTAACCAACAATGGCTCGTTCACAGCATAGGAGGAACTTGAAGGTGTGCATGTTAGAAACAACCCCAAAACAATATTCTGGAGGCCTCAAAAAACATCTAATGATTCGTTTGTTGCATGTTCTATAATGCTTTCTAGTAACTATTAGAACTCGGGCTTTGATTCTTGCCTTGAAAACTGAATGAAATTACTACAAATTTTGAAAACTTTTAATGCAATACCACTCTAGATTTTGTTTTCATCTGAACTTAAAAAACATTAGGAACTTTTTAAAGTTATGATTTCAAAAATAGTATAGGTATTTATTATATAAGCACCTTCAATGGTTGTAGAATACCTACTTATACATATGTTTAAAGCTCACATGCTTGCATTTTCATACTCATACTAGCATCATTGAAACAAATTTTTTTAAATAACAACGTTTTGAATGCATAACTTTTTTTTAAATTACTAAAATTTGTATGGTATAATAGTTCATATGAAAGTCACATCTAATGTAGTATTGAAGTTCATACACAAAAAGTCACATGCACTAAGGTTTTGAAGCTAGCCATATACCAAATATCACATTTAATGCAATATTGAAATTTACACACAAAAAAGTCATATACATGCCATATGACAATGAGAAAGGGAAGTTTTTTTTTGAGATGTTATAAGTATAAACATGCTTTGGAGTCCTTTAAAAAAACTCGTTTGTGATACCAAATTCAAGAGTCACTAATTGTGTTTCACAAGATTACACAAATGATTGCTCCTATGTTGAACAACTAGCATATATTATAGGTATTTATGTTATAAACACCTACATTATAGTTTTTATGTTACAAGCACCTTCAATGGTTGTAGGATATCTGCTTATATTTATGCTCAAAGCTCACATTTTCACGCTCACGTACTAGCATCGTTGGATGGTGAGTGGAGGTGCTCAAATGGTGGGGCCTCATTTTGCATGGTTGTTATGATGTACATTTTGGCCCCTATTCGGAAAGGATCTTTTAATTTCTACATAGAGGAACTGTAATTGTAGGTCATAGGACTTGCTTTTAGATCATTCATTCCCGTTCTTATTTTAATAACCCCATGAAAATAGATTTTCAAAAAAGATCTTCAAATTGGAATCTAGAAAATAGTTGGAAAGATCTTCAACCATGACCTTTGGTTCYGTAGACATATCATCAAGATTTGTCTTCAAAGAACTTAACGAGTTTTTCTGCCCATCTTGGGCTTCCCGTTCTTATTTTAATAACCCCATGAAAATAGATTTCCAAAAAAGCTCTTCAAATTGGAATCTAGAAAATAGTTGGAAAGATCTTCAACCATGACCTTTGGTTCTGTAGACATATCATCAAGATTYGTCTTCAAAGAACTTAACGAGTTTTTCTGCCCATCTTGGGCGTGATCATATCATTTAGTGATTTAGCAAGCTCCAACTTAGATTATATATAGTTTATTGCAGAGAAGTTGCAAAGTTTTGGAATCACTGTAGAAGATTCTAAAGAACAATCAATTTTGATTTAGTACTGCCGAATTCTCCAACATCCTAAAAATTGAGCTTTTGTAATAAGCAAAAAAGACTCTTATTGTAGTCTTAGAGCTTTTTCATGTTGGGGGTTGAGGACAATAGGAATTCCATTTTGCCTATGATTCTTCAAAGACCACTATTTATGATTTTGGAGGGGCTAATTATGAAGGGTAGGAGATACTACAAGAAAAAAAAGAGTGGGCCATTGCCATCGCCATCCACCCAAAAAGCTCTCTATGGCCCTTTGAAAATAGTGGAAAGCCAATCAAAATCCTAGGACAATRGGTGAATTAAAATCTTCATTCCAAGAAAAATTACCAAACTTATTGGTACCTCCAAGTCTTTGATTGAATTGTCTAAAGTAGTGCTATGAGTCTTTTAAGAAAGGTGAGAATTTTTAATTTTTTTTGACACTTGATATGAATGCAAAAATCTTCCTCCTAGTTTGGATAGTCCATTTCATATATTGTGACCTCAAGTATCTAATTTAGGGTTTAGAATTCCAAATATAAATTATGAATATTAGAATTTTAACATTCGTGGTAAATACTTTATTCCTATATTTTCTCTGAGTTGTAAATATGGAGCAAAAAAAATTATCCTCTCCAAGAAGGCTCGTAGCACTAAGGTAAAACATCCCATTGCTGTTAGATGATCCATAGTGAACACCTAATGACCCCATGAGCATTTTTTCAGGCCATAATCAATATCTAACATGACACCCATTGAGTGATTCGTGACCTCATTAGGAGTACCTTACTTTTTGAGTGTATATCATTGAAGGCAGTGACTTTTTAGGACCTTCTACATTAAAAATTATTGTGACCGCTTTAGGTGATTAAGATGAGCATATTGGATATAGTTTTTGTTGGTTATCAGGTAGCCTATTGACCCTTTTGGGCAGATCACTTCACAAATTCATAACTAATTCATACTTTCTCTAAAAAAAAATATAATTTCAATTGCTCTCATTATTTCTCACACTAGTCTTTATGTGGGAAGAAATTTGAAATTTCAGCAATGGCATGAGGGCAGACTCCAAATTCTGACTACAATGGGCTGTTCTACCTTACAGTATAGTGGCGTCCCTCGTCGACCACATTTTTACCGCCTCCCATCCAAATGAAAAAAAAAGAAAGGCTTTACGGATCTGACGGCGATGGTCCACACGCCATGTGGTCCTCTCGCTTTGCTTTCTTTTTGCCTCGCATTCATGGTCGTACGTAAACGCAGAACCTTGACCAGCTTGTATTTCAAGCGCGGTTCCTCACTCCGTGTCTGCTCCGGCGAACCTCTTTGCTGCKCTTGGCGGAGGTCTCGAGGATCTCGAAGAATCTCACGACTGCTTGTTGGAGCACAGTGTTGCAGAACAGTACATTAGAGGAGTGTCTCGTTTGCCTCTTGTGTGCATGACTTTTCTTTCTGATGAGTGTCGCTCTTGGGAAGGTATTTCAGAGTGTGGAGGGCGGCTTTGATGTTCAATTTGGTGGCGGATGATGGTGGAAGTGAGAAACAAGGGCGGAGTTTAGGAGCTTTGTATATTAATTTTAATTTTAATTTGGTTTTGGATTTGGGTTGCTTCGATTGAGCATTACCACTCATCAGCTGCCGCTAGCTATGGCGTGTCTATCGAGCCAAGGGGCATTGCTCCATGACCAGCATTCAAATGCTAGTCGGCGTTTGAATGTAAAGATCCTGTCCGGAGGGAACGTGAAGTTAGGGCGGTGCGACTGGTTGGGTGAGCGGAGTTTTTCACATGTGGGCAGGCTTCGTCTGGAGTCGAGAAGGGGAGACTCGCCCATGAAAGCTCGAGCTGGTTTTGAAGAGTTGGCGTCGAATCAAGTAAGAACCCTAGTCTCATAGCGTAGAAATTGCAGTTGGAAGGATATGTGTTTTGCTTATGAACAACTCCGAACTAATTTATGGTATTCTCTTCAGTTTTATTGGAATTTAGGGAAGGTTTCGAACATTGCATAGCCTGAAGTAGGCATTGCTTTGATAAGCAGGGCACAAGCGATCTGTGATTTAGCTGCCTTGTTGCAAAACCCTAAATGATACTCATCACTCTGTTTGTTTGTTCAAATGACAGTCTAGATTAATGTGGTGCGCTTTGAACTTCTAGTTAACTGATTTAAGGTGCTCTCGACCCTTGAGCAGGTATTAGTTTCTGCAGCCGCAGCAAGTACTCTCGGGCAGCTCGCTAAGCCTTTTGCGGCAGCCTTGACTGGTAAAGGATTCAATTGGAAGCTGATGGTGAAATCGGGCGGCATGCCCTCCTCTCACTCTGCTGTAAGTAATTCTGTTTTCATCATGTTAGGTATTTAGCCGACTTGATTTTCTTCTCTTTTCAGTCAAATATATGTATCGCTGGTAAAAAATCTCGCCGTCCAAGGATTGATGTTGTTAGGGCACGGTTAGCGTCATTTTTTCCCGGCAAGGCTAGTAGATGTTGCCATCCAAACCAGAGCTTAATACAGACTCTTGGCATGGACAATGCTCGACTGGCTTGTTTGACGTTTTCATCAGACAATGGTGTTCATTAATTGATTGATGCAGGAAGCCTTATTTAGTGTTGATTGTGGTTTGACTAATGGGGATGTTTTGGTGCAACGCTGATGTAGAGAACTGAAAAATGTAGCTATGTGTGCCCCTGTGTTACAGACTGTTACAGCAGTTGCAGCAGCTCTTGCGTTTGAAAGGTGCGAAGCAAAACTGTCATTTGGTTCGTTGTGGTGATTGTCCTGCTGTGCTTATTAAATCGTGCTAAAATCTGATATTAGTTCTAATTTTTTTAAGAGCACTCAAAAATGTCTCCAAATCCCAAACTTGTTGCACTATGCGTACAAGACCTCGTGAGTTGTATTCGTATCTTATTGTTGGATCTATGAATACCAGTACGTACTTATTCGTCTTGCCAAAGACCATTGAGGCTGAGAGCGGTTTTCTTTGCATGCAGAGGATTGGCGGATGGAGTATTCGGTTTGTCTGTTATTTTAGCAGCCATTGTGATGTATGATGCTCAGGTGAACTCCTGGAGATACAACTTTTTTAAACATTTCATGCTATGAATGTACTTGTCTTAGTCTTAGCTCTTGCTTCAAAATTTGTTGCAAATCACATCTGCAGCAACCTTAATGCTTAGTGTCTGTAGTTTGTTGTCTGTTGCATAGTCTGAATTGTAAAGAATCTAATTTGGAGCGACCTCCATGATGTTGTCAAGCTACTATTCCAGCCTTCTAGCATCCTGGTAAGCTCACATGTGGGTTACGAAATCGGGACTTGTTGCAGGGCGTAAGAAATGCTGTCGGGAAGCAGGCCAAGGTCATAAACACAATGGTTGTATCCTACGTGCCCCTTCCTCGGTCCCTGGAAGAACAATCTGTGGCAGCTGCTACCCCGTCGCCTTCCGCAATTGGCTCTGAACTTGCTCGGGATCCTGTTGAATCCGAGCTTGCTTTCATGGACAACACCACGACGCCTTCATCAGCAGCAGCAGCAGCCNATTTTAATTTGGTTTTGGATTTGGGTTGCTTCGATTGAGCATTACCACTCATCAGCTGCCGCTAGCTATGGCGTGTCTATCGAGCCAAGGGGCATTGCTCCATGACCAGCATTCAAATGCTAGTCGGCGTTTGAATGTAAAGATCCTGTCCGGAGGGAACGTGAAGTTAGGGCGGTGCGACTGGTTGGGTGAGCGGAGTTTTTCACATGTGGGCAGGCTTCGTCTGGAGTCGAGAAGGGGAGACTCGCCCATGAAAGCTCGAGCTGGTTTTGAAGAGTTGGCGTCGAATCAAGTAAGAACCCTAGTCTCATAGCGTAGAAATTGCAGTTGGAAGGATATGTGTTTTGCTTATGAACAACTCCGAACTAATTTATGGTATTCTCTTCAGTTTTATTGGAATTTAGGGAAGGTTTCGAACATTGCATAGCCTGAAGCAGGCATTGCTTTGATAAGCAGGGCACAAGCGATCTGTGATTTAGCTGCCTTGTTGCAAAACCCTAAATGATACTCATCACTCTGTTTGTTTGTTCAAATGACAGTCTAGATTAATGTGGTGCGCTTTGAACTTCTAGTTAACTGATTTAAGGTGCTCTCGACCCTTGAGCAGGTATTAGTTTCTGCAGCCGCAGCAAGTACTCTCGGGCAGCTCGCTAAGCCTTTTGCGGCAGCCTTGACTGGTAAAGGATTCAATTGGAAGCTGATGGTGAAATCGGGCGGCATGCCCTCCTCTCACTCTGCTGTAAGCAATTCTGTTTTCATCATGTTAGGTATTTAGCCGACTTGATTTTCTTCTCTTTTCAGTCAAATATATGTATCGCTGGTAAAAAATCTCGCCGTTCAAGGGTTGATGTTGTTAGGGCACGAATAGCGTCATTTTTTTTCCGGCAAGGCTAGTAGATGTTGCCATCCAAACCAGAGCTTAATACAGACTCTTKGCATGGACAATGCTCGACTGGCTTGTTTGACGTTTTCATCAGACAATGGTGTTCATYAATTGATTGATGCAGGAAGCCTTATTTAGTGTTGATTGTGGTTTGACTAATGGGGATGTTTTGGTGCAACGCTGATGTAGAGAACTGAAAAATGTAGCTATGTGTGCCCCTGTGTTACAGACTGTTACAGCAGTTGCAGCAGCTCTTGCGTTTGAAAGGTGCGAAGTAAAACTGTCATTTGGTTCGTTGTGGTGATTGTCCTGCTGTGCTTATTAAATCGTGCTAAAATCTGATACTAGTTCTAATTTTTTTAAGAGCATTCAAAATGTCCCCTAATCCCGAACTTGTTGCACAATGCGTACAAGACCTCGTGAGTTGTATTCGTATCTTATTGTTGGATCTATGAATACCAGTACGTACTTATTCGTCTTGCCAAAGACCATTGAGGCTGAGAGCGGTTTTCTTTGCATGCAGAGGATTGGCGGATGGAGTATTCGGTTTGTCTGTTATTTTAGCAGCCATTGTGATGTATGATGCTCAGGTGAACTCCTGGAGATACAACTTTTTTAAACATTTMATGCTATGAATGTACTTGTCTTAGTCTTAGCTCTTGCTTCAAAATTTGTTGCAAATCACATCTGCAGCAACCTTAATGCTTAATGTCTGTAGTTTGTTGTCTGTTGCATAGTSYGAATTGTAAAGAATCTAATTYGGAGCGACCTCCATGATGTTGTCAAGSTACTATTCCAGCCTTCTAGCATCCTGGTAAGCTCACGTATGGGCTACGAAATTGGGACTTGTTGCAGGGCGTAAGAAATGCTGTCGGGAAGCAGGCCAAGGTCATAAACACAATGGTTGTATCCTACGTGCCCCTTCCTCGGTCCCTGGAAGAACAATCTGTGSCAGCTGCTACCCCGTCGCCTTCCGCAATTGGCTCTGAACTTGCTCGGGATCCTGTTGAATCCGARCTTGCTTTCATGGACAACACCACGACGCCTTCATCAGCAGCAGCAGCAGCCAAGCAAGCGCCGTCCTCTGTAGCGACTCTGGAGGACGCTTCACCGAGTCCGAGCAAGTCGCCTTACAGTGGGGCTGCTGTGAAGACGGGTAATGGATCTTACACAAGGTCGGAAAGGTTCTTTGAATTAGCTGAGCAATTGCCAACCATGAAAGTGGGCGAAGTGGATATCCAAGAACTCGGAAATCAGGATGGATGGCAGCTTCTACCGTTGAAGGAATCAATCGGTCATACGAAAGTTGAAGTTGTCGTAGGAGGTGCTTGGGGAGTTCTGGTTACTTATTTAATTCATTCCATATTATTCTCTACGAATTAACTGATCATATGTAATACATTGGTTGCCCCTGTAATAAATTGTTTGGTTCTGTCAACTTTCAACTTTACACGCATTAACTTTACACGCATTAACTTTACACGTGATTGGAATGTGAGAACTGAGTGGTGGAAGGCGACCAGCAAGTTGTGTGTGGACTGTGGACTATGTAAGGTAGTCTGCTCTGCTCTTAAAAGCGCCCATCATGGTACAGAGGTACATTTTGCTTACTTCAACGTACCAGCAGTGTACATTTCAGGAGGTGGTCGCTTTTAGTGACCACTGCATTACAACTTCAAAAATTTGTAACTAATTCCTTGAAGGTCTGAAAAATATGAAACTACTTGGGTTAGATGTCAATTCCTTTCTTCTTCCTATGAAAATTTACTGAAAATTGTTTCAAGGAGTTTAGCTTCCTGGAAAATGCAATCAGCTCTTAAACGGTTGCTTTAAGAGCAGTCTACCTTAATTGCCAATCCAAATACTTTTAAAATTTCTGTCTCATTTTATAAACGGATAGATTTGGAAACACTGGAATTGCCAGGTGCCGCGGCGTTGTTACGTGCCCAATTGGCACTGTTGAAGAAAGATGACGGGGAGAAGCTTGAGAAATATGTGTTGTAATCACATGCAAACATTATTTGTGTCTTCTCTTTATGACCACGTATTCTTCCTGAGCAGAACTAGTCACCAGAAATGTTCTACCGTATAATTCATGTTTATTTTTAGGTCAAGGGTACAGGAAACCTTCCCTTGAAGCGGAACTACTTGACCAATGTCTGCCATAGACATCACAGTCAACATGTTATCACTTCTAGATTCGGGTGCCTTTAAATCCTAACAATTTTAGAACCCTTTACCTTAGTTGCAAAGCATTGCTTTTCATGAATTTCATTTGGAAATTCATTTTTGTTGGTTAAATGTGCAAATGGGAAATGGTTTGGTGATGCTTTACCATCTGGACCACATGCAACTCAAAACTTGGAATTGTAGACTCCATTTGAAATGAATGCAAGAAACTTCAAGAATCACATTTCATTGCTACTAGTGTACCTTGAGTTGTTGTCATAGTATAATAAAATAAAAATAAAAGTGATTTTCTAATTTTTTAAGTCATAAAAACTCTAAAAATCAACATCTTTTCTTCCATGAGTTGGAATGCCACAAAACAAAGTCCATGCACCCCTCTTCGCAGAGGGCTTTTCAACACTACCAAGAATGCGACCATGGGATACGCGGTCCTCCAACATTAGGAGAGAAATGAAGCCTCCAAAAGGCCCCATCCCTTTGTTAAACTAAAATTTGCCCAAATCTGCCCAAATCAGGTGAAATTTTCAGACTGCAGCAGTCAACAACAGTCAGTTGCAATCTGCAGCAGTTAACAGGATTTTTTTTTTTTTTTTTTTTCGATTTTTTTCGATTTTTTTCGATTTTCTTTTTTTTATTCGATTTTTTTTTGTACTCAATCTTTATGACATGCA
The DNA here is from genome assembly GCA_006891605.1 of Pleurozium schreberi. Classification (NCBI taxonomy): domain Eukaryota; kingdom Viridiplantae; phylum Streptophyta; class Bryopsida; order Hypnales; family Hylocomiaceae; genus Pleurozium; species Pleurozium schreberi. The sequence continues at coordinate 147,498 of VACF01001516.1, read as the reverse complement.
AAATGATGAAGATGGAGTACAAAAAAATTTAAAACTCTTTACATATCAGCAATCCTAGGTGGAGGATCATCGGCCACATAGGAAAAGGGGAAAAAAAAAAAAAAAAAAAAAAAAATTTTTTTTTTGGGGCAGTGACGGATCTCGGGGCCTTATGGAGGCCTGATTTTCCTCCTAATGTGTAACAAACAGAACAAACAACCTAACTTAACCCCTAAAGTTCCATGACTACTTTTTCACTGAAAATGCTCTATAATTGCCATTTTCAGTACAATTTCCAATTTTTCAAACAAAATCTTTTTCGACACATGTAACCGTAGGATCTTGTAGTATGATGACTTGAGAAGATGTAGCAAAAATTTCAAAAATTTCCACCCTGTGGATTGCAAGATACAAGCATTTGTTTGACCTTGCAAATAACAAGGCAGTTGCACTTTACAAGCTCAATTTTATATTAAAAAATGTCCGAAATGGTGGTGCTTCTTTGGATTATTTTTCCTAGACAAGTTAGTTTCATGCTTGAGAATTTTCCAATCATATGGAATTATTCAATATAAGGTTAAATAGCACATTGTGGTCAGAATTTGGAGTTTGTCTTCATGACATTACTGAAATTTTCCAAATTTTTTCCCATGCATAGACAAGTGCAAGAAATAGTGAGAGCACTTGAAATTCTATTTTTGAGACAAAGTATGAATTAGTTATGAATTTTTGAAGTGATTTGTCTGAATAAGTCAGGAGGCTACCTGATGACCAACAAAAACTATATCCAATATGCTCATCTTAATCACCTAAAGCGGTCACAATAATTTCTAATGTGGAAGGCCCTCAAAAGTCACTTTTTACAATGATTTGCACTCAAAAAGTAGGGTGCTCTTAATGAGGTCACTAATCACTCCATGGGATTCAAGTTAGACATTGATTTTGGCCTAAAAAAATGTTATGGAGTCATTAGGTATCCACTATTGGCCATTTGATTGCAATAGGATATCTACCTTATACCAAAAATAATAGTAAGTAGATAGTAGTAGAGAATGATTCAAAATACTAAATTGTTGAGAATTTAATTATGGAAGTGAAAAATGCCAATCCCACACATTGTTGTAATAAAAAATCTATATATTACGATTTTATTTTTTTCCAAAAATATTGAAAATTGAGTAAAATAAAGGACTTTAAAGTTTGTTTTAGAATAAAGATTCCATAACTGCTCGCAAATAGAAAATCCTCATAACCTTTGACTCATCAATCAAAATGGAATTATTCAAAGCTTTGAATGTTTATGTAACTCTAGAAAATCAATTTTTAATTTATGTTTCCGAAAAAAAATGTTTTTTCTAGTTTGCTTGAACTGCCTATTTACAAAAAAAAGGAACATATTAGGTCATAACTTTTGACTTATATTCCCGAATGTCATGAAATTTAGTGCATATGAAAGATATTCCTTGTCCCCACCTTCTGTTAAAATTTGGGACAAAAATGTGGAAATCTCTAGTCACACATACTTGCCCCAAATTGCTTTCTAGCCAAAAAAAAAGCATGTTGGTTTTTTAAAGGTTAAGCTATAGATAGACTAGCAAATGGCATAGGAAGTCAAGTTATGGTGTGGCTCTATGATTTTGATGTTGGTTTATATTCCATCTAAGAAAATGAGATTATATCACCTGTAAATTTTTTTTGGTTGCACTCTTTATAATTTGCTTTCATTGGCTTCAAACTACATCCTACTGAATCGATGTTTTAGATCTCCAGGCACCTTCAATCAACGTTTCACATAGTACTCATAGTACTATATAGTATTGTGATTGTGAGCTGTGCACAACCACTTTTGAGTGCATGGTTAGTCTTCTTGCCAAAAATTTCTTTTTTGAGCCCAAAACGTGAAAAGTTTCTTGCAATTAGTCCTATATTATTAGATTTTCATATTATAGTTGTATGCACATATGTTATAAATACCTTCAAGCCATTGTAGTACATACCTACAATTAGGTTCATGTCTCTACGCTCATGCCTTAGCATTGTTGTTGACAATGCCTAATGAAGTTTATGGCACAAAATTTAGTTTTTGTTGCACAAAGAGAAGTGACAAAAGTAGCTGAACAATATTTATATAAGATGTCCAACCTAAACAACAATTTTTTTTTTTTTTTTTTTCTTACTTCAGATGGAATATATGAATTTTTACCATGATTGAGCCCCTTTGTGCCTTTACTTGTGTTTTTGAAATGTAGGATTTACTAGAAATGCATGATGTTGCACAAACAATAAACTCAAGCAATACTGTATTTGTATGTTTGTAGTAGACAAGTATTTTTTTGAAAATTGGGCGAGACTTTAGCGTCATGCACTTATTTGAAGGAATCCCAACTGTGTTGTCATTTATCATGTCACCGTAGAAGTTGTAGACTGTGAGGGTCTTGCTTCCGTGACATCTCTTACCATTGATCAATCCACTATATCATCATCACAACATACGGTCATTCCTCACTTTATGTGTATACTTGTGATACCCTAAGGTATGTCGGGTTGCCCACTAAGACAACAACAATGATAATACTCAATCATTACAATAGCACATTTTGCAAAATGTTGTGCTGTAAAAATGTAGGTTCACTTGTAATTGTCCTCCAACAACATCCATTGGTCTTATTTTCAAAAGATTGCATAAGAATTTCGAGCAAGTTTTTTTTCCCATCAAACAAACTAAACATGTGTCAATCTATATATTCATCAAATCTATTGGATTCACAAATTTTCTTCATCTTTTTCATTATGTTCAATTGATTGGAATGGACTTGCAAAACTCCAACACATATGACTTGTGGACTATCCACATTCAATCGTATGCATCCACTGCAATGTACTAAGATATGAATCCTAGCAAACCTTTAGAGGTTATTACAACACCCAAACTCACCAATTGAAATAAGTGTAATGCTAATAGTCAAAACTTTGTGCTCATTAGTGCAATTCAAAGAATTCTATATAGTGTAGAATATACATAGTATTTTTTATCATTACATTCTAGCATAGTCCCAATCAAGTATACCAAATTTCAAAAAATCAATTGCATAAATCCGTAAGAATCATCCATACCATATATTTCTTCTGACAAGCATCTCCAAAAAAGTTTCAAAGTTTCCTCTTCACAGATTTCAATGTTGAGGGGACAATGCCCAAGTGTTATAAACTAAATCTCTATATTTTAACTAAATTTTGTTTTGTGACATTCACACTAAAACAAATTAAGTACATTTGCACACAATGGTACAATTCCTTCGACAAAACCTAATTACAAAAAATGTCATGAAAACTGAATGGTACAAATTGCCATGTCTCTTTCTGTCCCCCCTTCCAGATATTTTCATCTTTCCACAATTTCACAACCCAAAAGAGGAAAATTAAGCAAGTCCTTTCCACAGCCAAAATTTCCACCATCCCAACATCAAATCCTTTGCTACAAATTCATAGCGAGATTTGAAAAACAAGCGCCATAGCTCCCAAAAAGCACACCRGAAGGTATTCAAAACTTGGGGTTCACGAAGATAGACAATTAGGTTGAGTTGTGTGCAAAGACTGTCAGCAAAATAGCAGGGGACATGACCATGCCATCCAACGTCGAAGTCAATGTGTCCACAATGCGGAGACCCTTGCATGAGGGAGGCTATAATCGCCGAGTAGCAACCAAGGAAGCATTTCCTAAGCGAAAGCCACAAGCAGAATAGGTTCGATTTTGCCACCAAGTCATCAATCCATCAGTCTTAGACAATGAATGATTGTAAGGTCATTTGGACTGATGAATCCATAGGCAAAATTCCGTCACACTACTGTCTGGCGGAAGACGAATGAACAGTACAATTTGAACTGTCTAGCACCGACCTTCAAGTCTAGCCGCACCTCAATAATGATCGGAGGTGACTAAGAGTTTTGGTTTCCAAGTGACGTACCTCGTAATCTGTTGCGGGACTGAAAATAATGAATGTTATTCGTGACGAGCTCTACTCGAGAGTCCGTTGATAATCAAAAGAGACGGTTAAACTTCAGTGCAACACTACCATGGTCTGATAAAATCCGAAAAGCATATGAAACACTTACGTACCATCAGAGAAACTTTGCAAGCACCCCTGGACACTATACAGGTCGCGCCGAGAAGTCCAAGTAAAACGATTCTCAACAAGAGAGACAAATTTATGATGCAAACACATGACCCACAACGCATCTATGGAGCCCAACCATGMATTAATCTTAAAATATTCAGCACGATCCACCACCGACGTACASTCTCTCGTTCTTAGTTTCAATCCCACCAACAACATCCGTGCTTCTGTGTAACATCCAAGCTTTATTGCAAATCCCCCAGTTCATTTCATACAAGCAAGATACACCTACACTACCGTAGACTGATGAACCCCGAAAAAGCATATGAAACACTAACCGTCAAGTACAAACTTGCAGGCAGCACTGGACTCTTTACAGGCCGCATCAAGAAGTTGAAGTAAGAAGGTTTTCATTGAGATAGTTACATCTAAGATGCAAGGACAGCCAAAAAACCTCTGTGAACTAGACAAGCTAGGTGTAGATCCACAGATAACAAATGTAACATTAAAAATGGAGGGTCCAGCAATCTACTCCACTTTGGGGTCCACAACATCCCCGGGTCGATTCTTCCTTGCCTCCTGGAGCTTTTCCGTGACGAGCTTCTGAAACTCATCGGGTCCGAACGTTTCCACATACTTGGCGACGGCGGTCCGTGTGTCGGGACTGATGGACCCCAGCCACTTGCGCTGCGCGTCGGAGAGCTTGGAGCGGCTGTCCGAGGCGCCAACGGCGGCGTAGAAGTGCGGGCGCACGTAATTCTCGTACAAGATGATGCCGCCGCGGAACTGGGGCAGCACCAGCCACGCCGCGGCCGCCAGCTTGAAGGTGGAGTAGAGCGGGATCCAGGCGAACACGGGCGCCGCGGCCATCTCCAAGAGAGAAACGAAGGAATACAGCACCCAGTAAGTGAGCCATTGCTGGTCGTCTTCCTTGAACGGACTCTCGATCGCCATCACGGAAGCGTACAATGGGTACAGCAGCATCACGATGGGAGCCGCCAGAGCGTTCGAACGCCCCACCAAGGCCCAGAACCAACCCATGGCTGCTACGCTCTACCACACAACCCTAGAAACCGCCCTGCAAACCAACCCCTCAGTCCAGCAAACTCACAACCCAACAGAACCCACAACAAAACCCAGYCAAGCACAAGAAAGCCCAGCAAAACTCAGCAAACCCTGGCCCTGGAGACCAACTTACAAAAATTGAAATGTGAACTGCACGCACCGAATSGAGCAAAATGAGAGACGAAACTACGAGCTGGCTGACGGAGGGCTCTGGAGGATCCGGGAAAACGGCCGAAGTGTCAGAGCCGAGAGCAACGAAGCAGGATACGTAAAATTGGAGTGACGGAGGGAAGGAGTGAAGSAGGCGGGCGGAGTTCCAAGTCCCCTGAGTTTAGGGCTTGGTCCACGAAGGGGGTGACACGCGTCGCGATAATCGGCAGGTGGGCTGGACGCGCGCTGAGGGAGCGACACCGGACACTGCCGGTGCACTGCTGGGCACCTTTCKTTCCGAAAGGTTTTTGACTTCCTGTGCTGAATCTCGTGAGTGGGGGATTCATGTTCGGTTGAGCAGGTTCAGATTCCAGCGTTGGAGATTTGGTGGAGATTAACCCCACGAGGATGTTCTGAAATGGTATACGGAAGCAAATTTTGAGGGAAATTATGTACAAACACTCTTTAGAAACCCTAAATCCAACCCTAAATCTAATCTTTTTGAGGTTGGATTTTTACACAACAATCACTTGTAAGTTTGCTTCACCATCCTCAAATCGATAGTGATTTTGAGGGAAAAAAGGTGGGGCAAGAAAGTTGTGACTGCAAATGGGTTTTTGATGCTCTTAGGTAGAGACACCCATTAGCGTTCATGTTTCTATTCGTGTACCATAGACTAGACCTAATTGCGTCCATTGGTTGTAGTTAACCCCTAAAGGACCAAAGTCTTTCTTTTTGCGAAAGAACACTTAAAACTACCATTTTTTATAGCAAAGAGTAAAAAAAATTCAAAAATTGTTTTTATTGCACATCCAACCTTAGGATCTTACACCTAACTAGTATGCAAATATATGGTAAAAATTTCAGAAATTTTGACAGCATAGATTGCAAGATTCCCCTATGTTTAAAGTAAAAAAAACAAGTTTTTCAACACACTACGAGACTAGATTATTTGACTTTGGACCTTCTTTAACTTTAATTTTTTGCACTACAAATTTTTGAGCTTTAAATCTTTACGGTGGAGAATTGAGTTGAGAGTCTAGGAAAAAAATAAAAAAATAAAAAATCATAAATTTTTAGTCTTTAACTAATTATTAAGTAGAAGTAGGTACAAGATAGAAGAAAAATCTAAATTATTGATATCTTCAAGATGGAATTAAAACGCACTCATCCCAATGGTGAGATTGTTTTAGCAAAAAAAATAAACCATGTGGAATTTTCTTTTTTGATAAATTGTAAATATTGCATTCAAAAACAAATCCTACAACTTATTTTTTCAAAAAAATGCTTAAATTGCCCAAAAAACAAGATTGTCCGTAACTTTCTTATAACAAATCCAAATGGAATGAATCAAATCTTTCTATGTAGGCAAAAATATAATCTATAAGAAAAGGTAGTTTTAAATTAAAATTAAAATTTTAAATTTTTTTCGGCTCCCCCTCTTCCTTGTTTTAGCTTAATTGGACATAACTTTTGTCCTTAGGCACCGATCGAAAAAAAAAKTATATTCCCACAATGCTCATCAGTTTTTCTATCTTTAAAAAAAGTTTCAAAAAATCAAGACAAAAATTGAGAGCATAGGTACATGCTTGAAATCCCATTTGTCTCCCTAAGATACAATGGTCCTTTAGGGGTTAATGTGTCTTTCAAATACTTGATTGTGATTTGCTAACACATATGAATGAGACTTACTTAATTCTAATTTGTTGACTATTGATATTGGTAGTGTTTAGATTTAGGTACACCTATAAGACAATTTCACTGGTCTAATGAACCGGCACTTCAAAAAATCATAGAAATTACATACAATATCCAAAAAATCTACTTTTTTTTAATGTTCATGATATTCACTTGCTAATACTACAAGAATACTATTTTTTTTAAATTGCCTCCAACTATGATGAATTGCTTAAATGAACGTTTTTGGGTGCTTTCACCTTACATACAAAGAGTATACTGGATCACACTGAAGAAGAAGGAAAAGTGAACATAAAATTGGACGTTCACCTACCTCACACACTTGGACTAATGCATTTGTATCAATTGCAAGTAATATAGACACCGAATGTATCGGTAGCCAAGCAAAATATGGCTCAAATGACTATGACAGTAGTCCACACAAAAATATACTTTACGTGTTAACATTTGAAAATCAACATGAAATTTTTTATGCTATTTCATTTCAAAATTGAAAATCTATACGAAGAAAAGTTTATTGACACAAAAATCCAAAACCTAATACAAATAAAAAGGGAGAAAGTAAAAATTCTAGGATTCAAAAAAAAAATATTATTGTAATAATAAAAAGTTATACATGTATACAATGTTTTGAAAAGCATCTTTTAAAATGAATTATTAAATTATTAAATTATCAATAAAATTTAAAAAAAAATTCAATATCAATAGTGAACTTCAAAAAAATCTCAAAAAATTATAGTTTAAAAAAAATAATGCAAGCTACATAAATTGAACAATTTAAAAACCTTGCTTGTTATGTGGGAAAAAATATCCAAAATGTAACTTTTTATGAAAATTCAAACATAGCTTTGCTCCAAACATTGCTTTGTTCCATAAAAAAGGAAATTTTTTTAAGAATCTAGGTTGTACAAAAAATAAAAATAAACCTAGTTTGTTCCAAAAATAAAAAATTGAATCAAAGAAACATACATGTTCCAATATGATACATGTTCCAAAAAAGTTTGCAAACTACAATCGACAATCTAAAAGATCCTACTTGCTCATAAACATGTGCTTTTGTTGTTTGAATTTTTTCTATACAGCATGGTTGTCTCCCTTTCCAAAGAAGACTACGATACATGTTCCGAAAAAAATGCAAACTACAATTGACAATCTAAAAGATCCTAATTGCTCACAAACATATGCTCTTGTATTTTGAATATTTTCTCGATGGCATGGCTACCTCCCTTTCCAGGGGAAACGACGATACACTTTAAGAAAAAATGCAAAGCACAATAACATTAAGGGAGAGGCACCCAATGGCATCCTTGTACCCAATGCCATCCAAATCTGCAAGACATAATCATTTCAGGCTATAAATGTAGGTAGACAGTACATGGCTTATTTCTTTGACCTAAAATAATAAGCAGTTTACAGTCCCGCTACATTTATGTTCTAGAATGAATGCCTCACCTAGAAAGGAACGGCATTGGGTGCCTCTCCCTTACATGTTTTTTGAGGCTCAAGGAGGGCTGTGAGTTCCCTGCTGCGTTCCAGCAGCAGCCTGACGTGGCGAAGCAACTGCCACGTCAGATTTTTTTTTATGTAAAAAAAAAAATTTTACATTTGAAGACTACATTTTTTTTTTTTTTTTTTTGATTATTATTTTTTTGACAGCAACCAGCCATTTCATCACTGCATTGAGAACAGCAAGGGGAACATGCCTGAAACGGCCCTCTAGAGGCCTCATTTCCCATAATCCCATATAATGTGAGGCAAACCCAATTGTGAGATGTGAGGTGGAGAGGTCATTCTTATAATGAATCCATTGTCCCACTTGGATCCTCAAAAGGTATGGGACAATTCAGAGATGAAAGCTTGACTGCTCATTGTGAAAACAAAGGAGTTGTGTTCAATGCTGAAATTCAGACCTTATTTAGGCATAGTAGAATAATTTTTTACAAAAGACTTTGGAGTAAGAAAAGTTGTTAAATTGAGCCTACTTTCATCTCCAAAAATCTATTTGAGACTTTGAGCCTTTAATCAAACATTATGGACAAAATTCAGAGAGGGTGTCCAAAAATGTTATAGAAAATGTCCCTTCAAAATCCTCTCTTAACCCCTAAGCGCTCAAGCGACCATTTTGTGGTCATTGCCTGACTTCGGGCAGAATTTTCGGGCAGAAAAAAACTATTTTTTCAATTTTTTTTTTTCTTGATAATATTGGGTCTCCCAAATAGCGTCCTTGGTACCTTTGGAAAGCTTTTGGCGAGGGGTGCACGGACTTTGTTTCATGACATTTGGACCAACAAGGTGAAAGTTATTTAACATCAAATTTTTATGGACTAAAAATTTTGAAAATTACTTTTACTTTCATTTTGATTGTGGCAAGCATACTGGAATATGTATTCATCCTAGAATATTGTGCCCTAAAATCAGGTCCAAGATTTTAGGGCACCTACTGGAGAAGTCACACCGGCCTTCTCGAAGCCAGCGTGACAGAGAATTCCAAAAGCTACAGTAATTTAGAAGCTACAGTATTTTCAGTTGAATCGTGGGTCGTGGTTTCAGCCACCTTTTTCAAGAGCTGTAGGACGGCAGGGGATTGGGTGGTGGGAAGGGCAGCAGCCAGTGTTCACATGGCTGAAGTAAGGTAGAACCACCTATAACCGACCAAATAAGGAATTCGGACAAATCTGAAGCTATGCAAGGTCAATATTTTTAGAGGTGTGTTGATAAAAATGATGGGGATTGCAAAAAAATTGGTGATTTTATCGCATGAATTGAAATTACTATGAATTTTGAAAGGCAAAAAGTGCTTTGGACCTATAGCCAATCTTTGTACTCTTCCAATCCCAATCTTTCAAAAAACTACTTTTCCACTCACTGCTTTCTATTTTTTTTTTGCACTACTTCGGGACATGTATCATGAACTTTTAGTCACAACCTTGAAAAGAAGAAGAAAAAAACATTCTAGCCTTGGTTACAAATAAGTCAATCTACGGTTGGCTATGGGGCATTGGTTGGAAATGGGTGGTTCTACCTCAGCAAAGTTTAGCAAAATTGCTACCCAAAAGAATTTATAGCCCCCCTACCAATGGAAATTGTCCATGTGTTTCAAAAAAAAAGAAAAAAATGAATTTACAGCAACAAAACAATTGAAAATACCGTAGTATTACCCCCCTAAGGACCAAAGAGCCCACTTAGAGCTTATTTGAGAACTTGGGCAACCTTTGTTGACTTCATAATTTGGAATTTTTGCATGAAATATTTAGAATGGATGCTACTAATCCTAATCTATGTATGAAGCTTTGTTTCATGTCATTCCGATAATTACTATAAAGGTTAAAAAAAATTCTTTCAATTTCAACATCAAATCAAGCAAAAAAATATATATTCTAAAAAATATTAATTATTTTTTTGGCATTGTATAGATTGATATACCTACTTAAAAACATTTGAAATATTCGATTCTCAAGAATGAAGTAAAAGGTGTGATGAGTTTTATTTTGCCAGCAATGAAGGTAGAGAAACCATATAAAGTTGTCTTTAGCTCTCAATTTTGAAAAATTTCTAACGTAAAATAAAATTAAGGATACTAATTGTTTACTAGAACATTTGTACCATTGGGATTAAGAATTTTCAATTTCTTATAAAAGTTATTAGTAGATTAGTTTTTCTTTCTTTGGTACCACCTTCCACTTGACAATTTTAAAATGATGAATATGAAAGAGTTTATGGTTATAAGTATTTACATATGTTTTGAACCTATTTTCCAACATAATGACTAAATGCACAAGTTATAGGATGTATGTGATTTTTCCTTAAAATGTTGAAAAACAAAGCCACCTTTTAGAAAGGCTAAAAAAATCTACATTTTGAAATTTGAAGTGTAGGCACATTGAACTTCCAATTGGTGGAGATGTTCATTCTAAAATTTTGAGATGATGTACTTTAGAAAGCTAATCAAATAAATATTGGTGAAGATTTTGAAGCAATTTTGGCCTATGGGATCCCAAAAATTGAAGACAATCTACAACAACAAAAATTGTGTACATCCGTGTTAGATTGAAATTTAGCACACTTAGCACAATTAGCACACAACAGTGCTTTTAACAATTATAAAAATCAAACTTGGAGACTATACTAATAATGAAATTTAGTATTATGGTACCTACAATGTTACTTTGATGTTGTTGCATGAGATTAATGTACGAGCTTGTGACGGTGAGTCTTCCTGTGGTTACGCTCGGAGTTTGCATAGGGCCTAACGTCCGTCTTGATAGTAACGCAAGGCCTGTGTGTCGCCACTAAGTTACTAAATGATAGGTCACGAAAGAGACCTCAGAGAATCATGAGAGACTGAGCATAGCCTGCGCTTCTGTAACCTTCTCCCGGACTCATTCAAAGGTGAAATGTCAAGGTAGTGGACTTTGGGTACCAGAAGTCCAGAACAGACGGGATCGAGTGTCTTCAATTTCCAAGGCTAAGTAGACACAGGAGATTCAGTCCAAGATTCAATGTAATATCTTTCTTATCCTTTAAATCAGGTTGTTTGTTTGTTTTGTTTATTACGTTGAGATTTGTCGGACAGTGCGTCCGCCGGTGGCGTGCTTGGTACCTTCGGAAAGCTCTCGGTGAGGAAGGGTGCACGGGCTTGGTTTCATGGCGTTCCAACCTACGGGGTGAAAGTTATTGAATTTTGAAGTTTTTATGCATCCAAAAATTAGAAAATTACTTTTAATTTGATTTTGCCTGAGGCAACGGCACAGGGCACACTAGTAACAACTGAGATATTCACTATTCTGATTCACTAGGGTCAATGTTTCTTTTTTAGGTTTTAGCAATATTTTTTATCTAACCTGCAAATCCACCCGAGGCTTCRTAGAGAACACAGCCAATCAACCTGACAATTTGTGTGCCTGTACAACTCCAGAGTGTTTTTCAACTATGGAAATGATGTCAAACCTGCAACACAGCCTCGGAATTTCATCAACTGAGAGCCAGTCATAATCTCCACCAACTTAGCAGTCCAGCACACCATCAAAACCGAAACCTTCTTCCGGATGTCCGGCAAGTTTACGAAGACAACATGTTTTACAGAGAAACGTTTGAAGAGCTCACCATCTGAATTGAAAATGCAGGTATACATCAAAACCCTTTAAAGCGTTACCACATAGGTCAGACGCAGTTATATCAGCTACTGTGACCACATGCTCTCATCGATGTCAAAATTTCCTCTGGCTAAAACACACATGACCTAAACGCATGCAAAAATGGCATACAAGAAACAACAAGAACTATAAGTCACTGATGTGCACACAATTCTGCAAATTACTTCGAAACCCCCCATTGCACTGAATGAGTTTTAAATTGCTCATCGCAAACAGATGTGTGAGATTTCGATTAGGTTAGATATAGCCTTTTGTCCTCTGCACCAACCACTCACGTACTTGGTCAAACATGATACACATCATCAGAAACATCCAAAGTTTCCAATTATTCCATAGAACCTCAATTTCCTTATCTACATCAGATATTCAATTCTTAGAGAATTGCATCAGAGTCAAACCTACACAATCGTATACAATCGCTACTAAACACAAGAAATAGTAGATCTAGAAACACATTTCACATAGGCAACAACAGCATAGAAATGGCCGAAAGTTAGTTCGTCAATAATATTACAAGTGGCACTCAGACTATCCCAAGAGAGCAACTGTGCATGAACAGTATTGGTCATATACATGAGCTTCCATAATGAATGGGCTATGTCTCCAAAACACGGCCAAAAGGTCCCTTGCACTTCACAACCCTGTCTACAGGTAAAATACCGAACCACAACATGAAAAAACTCCACATCAACCCTAACACGCTTCCTGTAGTCCGAATCCAAAGACAAAGTCCTCATGCTTCACCTTCTCCTCGACTCTCTCCTCGTGACTCTACTCCGTCGTTGATCTCATGAGCGCATCAAATTCCCCGAGCGAGCGAGCTCACCTTGATAAACTCCGACAATGACGCTTGCGCTTCAAGACTAGTCGACGCAAACAACTTCCATTGTCCGTTGGTGAGTTTCTTGGTTGGAGGTGGCTCCAGTTGCGGAGTTCAAATATATACGGGCGCACGAACTTCTCGTACAAGATGATTCCCCCTCGGAACTGCGGCAGCACCAGCCACAATGTGAGCAGGAGCTTGGCGGTACACTAATGATGGTAAATAGTGTTACCTACACTAATTGATTTAAAATAGTCATAAGTTTTTACTCTTAATGAATATTTTTACCAAGTATACGTACAAAGTTTTTCCAACTATAGTGCTATTAATGAATATTTTTACCAACTATAGGTACAAAGTTTTCCCAACTATAGTGCTATTAGGATCCATGCACTGTGTGAAAAAATTCATGAAGAGTAAAAACTTATACCATTTCTAAAATAGTTAGTATGGCTAACACTATTTCACATCATTAGTGTAGTGTAGAATGGGATCCATTTGATCACAGGACCAGCGGCCATCTCCAGGAGGGAGACCTACGAGTAGAGCACCAGTAGGTTAACCCCTCAGCGACCGAGGGGACGAAAATTGTCCTCCCACAATTTGGCAGTCAACTTTGAAGCVCTCTAACATTTGCATCCAATGTCTGATTTCAATGAAACTTGGTGAAAAAGTTGCGCACACTAGTCTAGTTTTTATGGTTAAATCTTTAGATCAATCCATAAAGTATTGAGTTTGTGAAAGTCATTCGAAGTTCTCAGGTTCAATTTAGGTTCAGCACACTGCATTGTGATGGCTGCAACTTCGGGGAATTGCATCTTTTTCATCAAATGTTCGTTTTCTAAAAAAATTGTTGGGTTTTGTAACCATAAAGTTGTGGTTATTGTGGTAAAAGTTTCATGCCAATCCAAATTGTTTTGAATTTTTGAGAGCAATTCAAAGTTCAAAATCTAGAAAAGTTTGCATTTCAATGAATTTTGGCAGCTCATGACTTCTTTGTATATGATCCTTTTTCAATAATTTTTGTTGTAAAAGTTGCGCTTATTGATCTAGTTTGTGTGGTTAAAATTTCAAATCCATCCAAGACGTTATAAGTGACTGAGAGACATTTTAGTAGAAGGAGGTTCAGCCACGAAAGTGATTTTTTGCTACTTTGTTCACTATTTTTTGACATTTCAAATTCATTTTGTAGACACAATGAATCATTTTTATGATATTTTTTCACCAAAGTGTTTGTATTCTAGTTTTGAATCACTTTGTAGTTTAAAGTTTTTTCATTTGAGTCGGTTTAGAAATCAAATCTCACCTCCAAATGTGTTTTGTAAGAAAATTTCAGCACCTTTTTTCAACACTAAAACATTATAATTTTTCAATCTATACGGTCAAATGACCCCAAATTTGTTCCACAACATCTACAACATGCACACTACAATATTGTACGATTGAGATCTTCATAATGGATTGAAAGCAAGACTTTTAACACTTGCAAGAGGAGGATGCTTTCAAGCATAGTTGGACCTTGGGCATTGAGGGATTAACCATTGCTGGTCATCTTCCTTTTAAGCGCTCTCAATTGCCATGATCAGAGCGTACTTGGGATACAACAACATCATCACGGGGCCACAACCGCCCCATCTCCACAGACCATAGCCACCCCATCTTGAAAACCCTACTTTCTCTCAAAGCTCAAAAAGAAAGGTGAATAATATTCACACTTAGACAAACATAGAGCCAACCTCTTTTTTTTAGTGATTTGGGCTTAATTTAAGTAGTGGCGATCATTTTAGATGAACTTTTGATGAGGTGGCTACATCTATCCATCCTTGGAAAAAAGAACATTTGCTAAGCAGATGAACGTCAGTGAATTATGGCTATACATAAATATTGATGAGTAAAGCATGTAGGCAACATATCCATCTTCATAGTAGTTGTTTAAGGTTTAGCAACCTTGTTTGCAATGTGTGGCTATAATGAGAGGAGTATAGGCGATTACAACCTAGTGCTTATCTAACTCAATGTCAATGTGAGGTTTTGACACCACGCCAAATGGTTGAAGACAACTAGTGGATAGTCAAATTAGTTGAAAATAAACAATTTCTACCCCTTTATTTCCTATAGCAAAATCGAAGTACATGGATTGTGGGTGAATTTTGGCTATTTTTAGCCACTAAAAAAACACTGGTCAGAGCTTGCTAAGAAGTGGGACTATGAGTGCAAGAGAGATGGGAAATTGCAAGAAGACCAAGTGCGAGAAGAAGTGCGTGTAAGGGTGAAAAACATTTGTAGTTAACCCTTAAAGGACGGACCTATTAGTGTGGGATAAAGGCGGGTTGTGCAGTGTGGACCACTAAGTGTTAGATGGTGGGAAGTTGAACCATGTAGGGTCATTGCAAGAAAGACCGTCTATTTTGCGTAGCGTTTGACTTTCTCCTAGCTATATTGTGACCTTTTGGAAAAAAATGTTTTAAAAATAAGATAAACTATGGATAATTAGTATAATAGAGGAGATATCATGTCACAAGAGTTTGAGATATATAAAAATTGTTGGTAAAAAGTTATTCACAAAATAGAGTATCACAACTTTTGAAGAACATAGACACTTTGACGTTTTAATTTGTAGAAAATAGGAAAAAGCATTTTTGAAGAAACTAAAAATTGGCATTTTGGGAGAACTTCATGATAAAGAAATTTCATCAAAGGAATGATCTTTTAACCTTCTTAAATGTTCAAAAGTGCACGCGCAAGAGAGCCCTATTAGCACTCATGTAGAGGAAATAAAACAATGTTTTTTTAAATTTCCTTTGGTAGATAGATTGTGGAAATAGACTACAAAAATTTCAGCTTTAAATCATTGACTTTGGGCACCCCCCAATACTAAAAACCCCTAAACTTCAAAGTGTGACAAATTAGCTAAATTTAAATTTAAATTTAAAATGATTTTTTTAAACTTCTGAAATATAAAGAATTTGATTGCTATCAAGTTAGACATCACTAATAAAAATTTCAAGTTAATCGAATACATGCTTCAAGAGTTACAGTTGATGACAACTCCATCATTCCAATTGTGACGCAAAATAGTACTAGTCTTTCTTGCAATCACCTTGTAGCACCTAAAAATGACAGTATCATCTAAAAATTTGCTACAACACCTAAATATTTGGTGATAGGCATAAGTGGACCTGTCCAAATGCCTAAGCATGAATTTCCATGGCTTTGTATTACAATTTACAGCACCTAAAAATGAAAATACATTTGATGACCCTATTTCTTGCTTTCCATGTCCTCTACTTTCACGTTTATCCAAAAAATGGATGAAAAATAGCTTTTTTGCATCCTTTGCAATTGATTTCTATCATTTAGAGGACTCCAAACGTCCCTGTTGTCCTTCTAGGATTAAGGTAGATTGCTCTTAAAGCGACCATTTAAGAGCTGATTGCATTTTCAGTGAAGCTAAACTACTTGAAACAATTTTCAGAAATTTTCATAGGAAGGAAAAAGGAATTAGCATCTATTCCAAGTGGTTTCATATTTTTTGGACATTCAAAAAATTAGTTACAAATTTTTGAAGTTGTAATGTTGTCACTAAAAGCAACCACCTTGTGAAATGTACACTCCTAGCACATTGAAGAAAGCAAAATCTATATCATGGTCCCTTACTAAAGCATGGAAGTGGTGGGAATGGGATTGAAGTGCTACAGTGCACGGAGATGGCTTAGGGGGGGGTCTTTAGGCGGTCTTAGGGCATTTTATGAGCCTGCGGTTTGGTCCACGTGGTGGTCTTTTCTGCACCTAACCACCGGAGTTATGGCAACTAACTTACACCTAAGGTAAGAGGCTCATGCATGGCACATCTCAAGAAAAAAACAAGTCGTGGAAGAAATTGTCTATTGAGTGATTTGAATTATTTTTTGGTAGATAGAGAAATGGAAAACAAATGAACGACTATTTAAATTGTAATTTTTTTGACTTAGAATTATTTAGAGACAATTTTACAAAGTGAAGAGTGAATAGGTTATTATTTGTGGTTGTAGCTTCAACAATAATCAATGAACATGTGCCTTTGAAAAAGAGTGTAGTAGTCCCAAAACAAATGAATAGAGTTTGTTGTGTATGTTCATGGCGATTCCAAAATGCTTGAATTCAATGTCTTATATGGAGCAATAGAAATATGTAGCTACCTATCCCTCCAAAAGAGAGGTACACCTTGGTTTGCATTAGTTGCCCTCCTCCCTCTCTCAAAAAATGTACAAGCGGTTGATTGTTTTTAAAAAAAATGCTTACTTCCGAAATCACGGTTTATTTCTCAAAAAATCACAAACCATTGGTCTTGTGAGATTTAATCTTAGCCATCCAAATATAAATATGGATACGGATACAATATCATATACAAATACGTAGTGAATATTAGATATGGATGTGGTATAGATATTAAATACGGATACTAAATATGGATACTAAATAATATAGTATTGAACACGCATAGTACTAAATACAAATACAGATACGAATATGGGATACGGGATACGAGATGAATTGTCCCATATTGATTGTCAATAAAAGTGGTTTCTCAAAATTATAAGATAGGGGAAATAGGGRGGGGGGGRGGGGTATGAAAAACTTAAAATTAAAAACATTTTGAACCCATAGTGAGGCAGAGGTACCATGCGTTAAAATTAAAAACATTTTGAACCCATAGTGAGGCAGAGGTACCATGCGTTCAAAATAATTTTAAGTTTTTCATATCCACTGAAAAGATGCATGTCACCTCCCGTTCTGCAATTTTTCCACCCACTTTTTGGTAAAGAAATCATAGCCATTGATTTTTCCGAAAAACAACCACCCCACTTTTATAGCCATGGATCAAATGGTTGCCACAAAAAATGGTATCCATTGATTGTTTGTTGAACTGAAGATCTTGGCCATCAAACAAGATACAAAATATGGTACTAAACTACTAATGTGGATATGAAATATGGATSTAGAAACCAAATAAGGATACAAGACATGGATACATAAAAGAATATGGACATGAATTTTGAAATACTTACATATCCCATATTGATTGCATTCCAAACAAGTTGCAAAAAAGTACAAATATGGAGTTGGGGTGCACATTTATAAGCAAAGATTACACGCTAAAACAATTCTGAAAATGTATACCCCTCCCAAGATTATCATAAGAGCTTAACAACCACTGGTAGAATGACATGGATCCCATCAATTTTTTATATATCCCGTCAAAGACTGGTTTCCAAGGAAATAGCACTCTTGTCACCGGGGATGCTATTTTGTGAGCCTAGGAGCGTGAGCCTGTGAGCGTGTGAGCCTATGAGCCTCCATTTTTTTTTGGAATTTTCAGAGTGTGGACCTATGACCGTGGATTAAAGACTAAATGGATTGCATTTTAAAAGCATAAATATTTTTGGCATTTGAAGCTTCTTGATTTTAACAAAAGGTGACAAACATCAAATATCAAAAAAGAAACACAATATATTGTGCCCTCAAAAGACACCACTTCCATATAAGAATATGAAAGGCAAGGCTCAAAAAATAGATTCGTCAACGATACTACTAGAAGATCTAGATGCAGAGCTCTCATCACTATCCGATGACTCATCATCTAACTCTTTAGTAGGATCATCCATAAACGTGATAACACGTGGATCGACGTTACGGGCCCTAGAAGATGGCTTAGGGTCATAAGTTTCAAGGTTGTCTAGCTACTACTTCAGCATAAAGTGGTAGCTAAAAATATTGGGGGGGGGGGGGKACAAAAGACCACCGGGTCTCTAAAAAATGGTCGATGTATCACCATCTTCATTTCTTCAGCTTGTCTACAAAACAAATAAGAGCAATTATTAGATTAAAGTAAAAAATTTAACCAAAGAGTTAAAATGAATACAATCAAGATTTCTTTGAGATACGACGAATACTCGGATAGGCACCTTGTCATCGTTAGGGTCAATCGCAAGGGCTAAGGAAATCTCTGGTTGTGCAACTTGTACCGTAGAATTGACTATAGGGCGGATGAGTGGAGCAAAGAGGGCCTCAAATATGGACATATCCTCCTCCAAAGCCACAATATGGCGTCCAAAAGTCCGGCAAGCATGGATGGTCAAACTTGCGGAGGCATATAGCCATTTCAACCACTTGACTTTATGGTTGGGATTAGTGTTAGCGGTTGCAATAACTTATAGCTTGTCCAAGCTCAACTCAGGATCTAAATACAAACTCCAATGATTTTCAATATGAAAATCATCATTACCACTTCAATATCTTCAACATCAATATGGCCTAAACAAAATTTTGCATTCAATCAAATTATACAAGTACCTCTTGAAGCCAATCATCTCCCAAATCCGGATGAACCTCAGAGACAATATTAGACAACTTCTTGTAAAGCTTGTCCATTGACTCTTTGGTAGCAACGCGCATTGCTATTGCAATCCTTTTTGTTGTAATTTCTTTCATGGGGGGCTCCTTATGGTACTTGCGGACCCCTAAGTCTACCATAGCCACTATCTCTTGCTAAAAAGAGATATTCAAATGAAACATGTAAGTAAATAAAATACAATGGTATTTATAGAATGTGCCAATTCAAATTAAAGAAGATAAACTGATAAAAAAAAAGTTCAAAGTTCAAAGCATCTTACTTGGAAAGAAAGATGTAAATACATATAGCGGCAAGGAGTACAACGTCATTATATCCTCAATACTTAGAAGTTCCTTGAACTTTCCAATAGGCATGGTCCCATACTTTCTAGCACGGTACAAAGTATGAATTAAGTTGGTCTTTATGTGTGGATGTTTGGTGTGCCTAATCACCAAAAAAGAATCACAAGTTCAATAGATTGCAGTCTTAAAAAGTGTAAACTTACAAATGTAAAAAGGAAAAAGAAATATACTTGTTAATGTCGTGCGTAACATACATTGCCCCCCCCCCACACTCGACCTTTTGTGTCCAAGACTATAGAACCTATGCAAATGTGCCAATATTTTTCCTTCAAATAGAGCTGATTGATATGTTGCATTCAACACTAGTGACTTTCGTCGCAAACATAAAATTTTGAATCCACTAGGTATGCAAGCTCAGGCATGTTATACAAATGATTGTTAAAATCATCGTTCATGGACTTCTAAAGGAGCCTCCACTTCTCCTTCTCTACATCTGTAAACACTCTAGACTACCCTTCCTCATCTGAAATAAAGACATAGAATACTCTAGCTCCCTTCTTGTACCTTAGAGCAAAGTCCTGCTTAGGTTTTATTACATCACAAGCTAGTGCAGGCTTTATCATAGGCATGCAAAAAAGACGGCAAAGTGGGATTTTCGTTTGAGAAAGATTTGCTGGTTGAAGTTGCAAACAAGAATTTGTTGACACAAAATCTAGTTTCTGCTCCTTTCAAATGTCATCTTCTCCCTCCTGCTCGTCACCTTCAATTRGACAACTACCTTCACCAATGTCTTCAATGAGCTCAAAAGCCACAAATATTGGATGTTGTTCATTACTCACTCTCATTGACCTCTATTGTTCATGTACGATGAGCAAAAATGACCTCCAACGGTCTATCAATATACACCACAACATCTTCCATTGCTATAAGACCTACAAATTACTCCCTCGATATTACATATGAAGAGGATAAATAGAACTAAATACAGTTCTAGCTTCCTTCAAACATATAACCATGTAAACCAATTCAGTCCTAGAAACAAAAAGTAAAATTGCAACAACAAGCCCTTAATTGGGCTTTCATTGTGGCAAGACGGGATGGATAGGACATACAAGTCGCAAAAAAATAAAATTGAGGAATAGCCAAACCCCAATCCATAGACGGGGATGCCCCGAATGAGGGTTTAGGGTCACTTTGTTGTGCAATCCGTAAACCTATCCAAAGCTCTCACTTTGACGAGACATGTTTTAAAAGACATCCCAGTTGCAAAAAAATAAAATAGAGGGACCAGCCAAACCCCAATCCATAGGCAGGAACGTACCCCGTTGACAGCTTACAGTCACATTGTTTTCCAACCCGTGGACCCATCCAAAGCTCTCTCTTCAACGAGACGTGCTTTGAAGGGCATCCTAGTCGCAACCAAAATATAATGGGGACTGGCAAAATCCCAATTCATAGGCAGGAACGGCCCCCATTCAGGGTTTAGGGTCACATTGTTGTCCAACCTTTGAACCTTTCCAAAGCTCTCTCTTCAACGATACGTGCTTTGTAGGGCATCCAAGTCGCAACCAAAATATAATGGAGGACCGGCCAAACCCCAATTCATAGGCAGGAACGGCCCCCGTTGAAGGTTTAGGGTCACATTGTAGTCCAACCTTTGAACCTTTCCAAAGCTCTCTCTTCCACGAGACGTGTTTTGAAGGGCATCCAAGTCGCGACCAAAATGTAATGGAGGACCGGCCAAACCCCAATTCATAGGCAAGGACGGCCCCCGTTGACAGCTTAGGGTCACATTGTTGTCCAACCCATGAACCTTTCCAAAGTTCTCTCTTCAACGAGACGTGTTTTGTAGGGCATCCAAGTCGCAACCAAAATATAATGGGGACTGGCCAAACCCCAATTCATAGGCAGGAACGGCCCCCATTCAGGGTTTAGGGTCACATTGTAGTCCAACCTGTGAACCTTTCCAAAGCTCTTTCTTCAACGAGACGTGTTTTGAAGGGCATCCAAGTCGCAACCAAAATATAATGGAGGACCGGCCAAACCCCAATCCGTAGGCAGGGACGGCCCCCTGTTGAGGGTTTATGGTCACATTGTTGTCCAACCCGTGAACCTATAGAGCTCTCTCTTTGACGAGAGGTGGTTTGAAGAGCATCCAAGTTGCAAACATAAATGAGAATGGGGACTAGGCAAACCCTACATAAGAGGCACGGACAGGCCTCGGAATGGAATTGTTCTGATAAGGTGGATGCAACTAGGAGGAGATTATTAAAATTTCTTGTTTATGTTTGACCATGTGAGGGGAGTGATGGGCTGGACCTCTGAACATTGCATGCCACATATATAATTTGGGTTATTGTAATGTAATGACTATCGTATTTTGCGATATGCAATGCCAAGATATTGAAAGCAAGTCATTATGTCTAGATGTCTCAATTGAGTAATGGAGATCCATGGCTTCTCAAATCCAGACTTCAAAGGCTTTATGGCGGACGGTGCTCAAGCCAAYTAGACTGTTGTTCAAAWTGTTTACGGCTCAAGCAATTCTTCCTCAAAGATCATTGATTGGGAGCGGACATGCCTTTGTCATTGGGCAACTTCAATGAATAAGACATAGAGAGACTTATTAAGTGAGAGTTGGAAAACCAACAGGTCAAGCTCTGTAAAGACTATAAAGTTGTGAAGAACTTGGAGGAGGCAAAGAGCAGGTACTTACAAATCAAGGCATGGTTGCACTCTTCTGGGACAACAACAGCGACAAATTTAAGGGAGCTTAAGCTGTGGTTAGCGTTTGGGGACTTTAGATATCATCAATGCGGCGGCTTTATGGAAATTGTAAGTACAAAATTCCTATCCTTTGTGGCCCTTATTTGAGTGTAATGTGGCTTTAATTTTTATGTCTATGGCTTGTTTCTGAAAGGGTGTCTTTCATTCTTGTAGAGTCTGTCAGTGGAGGAGTTGGATGATATTCCAACTTGCAACCTATCTGAAACAATTTACAACAAGTGGCTTTAAGCGTCCAGAAAATGTAGGGCGGACTTATCTGTCACAACAACTGACGACCGGATTCACACCTTCATGCAAATGACAAACTACCAAGTATATCTCAACGGTGGCCCATCTGGATTTAGACCATCATGACACGATTTGAAGCTGAAGAGAGCACTTTCATCAATGGATGGCAAAAAGATTACACACGCCATGTGCAATATGCCCGGTGCCGAGAATCTCTATATGCAAATCCCCCATTTAGAAGGGAAAGAAGTTTTTGGGTACCAAAGCGAAAGTTGGACATACCTATTGGATGTGAAGGTGATTCTCATCACCGTGATAAGGTCAATTTTTTCCATCCTTGAGTGCAAATGGGTTCTACTAAAGTTCCTTATGCAAATTCTGTAGATGTCACTATACCAAGACGTCATGTAAAGAATGTTTTGAAGACTATAACCTCTCAGATTGGAATATAGCTTGCATTTCTGATTTTCTGTGAAGTCTAAGAGGAAGTGCCATGCCATTCAATCACAATTGGAGGTGAAGTGCAAGATGACCATAGTTAGAGGCTCCAAAGACACCAATGCTCTAATGTATTAAGGGCACAAGCGAGAATTTAAAAGGTACAAAAGTGGAAACAAATGAATTTTGGTTTTGTCTGGATGACATGAAGCGTTGCGTGATGGGTCCAAGGAAGTCTCAAGTTCTTAGACAACCACAAATTCGCGAGGTTTGGCTAGTAATGATTGGTACTGCTCCTAACTACCGACTAAATTATACTTTTTGAAGAGGCAAGGTTCTACCTTCAAGAGCGACCATCCTTGTTTCTTTGACGCCTCTTTACATCCTCAAAACTATTTGAGGTTATAGAATGGACTTACACGAGATTGACTCATGTTGACAAGCCTCCATGCATTTGCAGTGGAAAAAGCATTTGCAGGAATGAAAAGAAGGCACCTACTGACGATCACCGGAACCAATAGGAGCACTATAAGAGAAAAGGGTGTTTCAAGTATAGTCCTAGAGATAAGATTTTAAGTAATGACTTATAAGGAGTCTTTTAAGTAAGAATTTACTAGAAATACATGTCTTTTAGATAAAAATTTACCTAAAAGACATGTGTTTCTAGTAAATTCTTACTTAAAGGATTCTTTATAAGTCATTACTTAAAATCTTATCTCTAGGACTATACTTAAAACACCCCTTTCTTTTGTAGTGGAGGGTGCCCGAAATATAACAGGGATTATACTCGAAGTGAACATCTTGCCGTACCTAGGACTTGGATCTGTCATTACACTATACTATGGTGTAGAACCTCACCACATGATCTATTAGGTGACTCTCTCAAATAATTTATCAGCTTGCACTTGCTTATATTTTACTAGTATGATCTCTACATCCTTTGGAAAGTGAGGAAAATATGTCAAGTGCAAGCATTTTCACTTCTTTTTTGTGCAAGGTGGATTCCAATAAAGACAAGTTCATTCATACCCCAAGCCTTAGCATGGATGAGGTCATGAACCTTTTTGAGAAGGCAAGAATGATAAAAGTTCATGCCTAGTATTGTTTTCGAGGTATAGAATAGATGAATTACTATTATATGTCATCCTTTTTGTATTGATTAGGCAACTAATTCATTATATGTATTGGTTTGACAATTCATTCTATATTTCTTCAAAGTCCTACATGTGTAACAATGTTTCAAGATAATTTTTCTTAATTCTAACAATGTCAACACAAAGTTTGATAAATGTTTTTGTTGCACGCATGAATGTACTTTGAACCCTAACATTTGGATGATATGTAAAGGGATTTTTGTAGATACCATTGCAACTAGCCTAAATTCTCATTAAATTTAGAGTGTTGAAGCAAGTATTGACCTCAATTCTTTTGTATCGTGAGTTCTTTGATAACTTGTGTAGGCATATTTCATGGTTTGGAACATAGTTCCACCCTCTTATATAAGTCTCGGTAGCGAGATAGTATTTGAGGATACTCATTTCTGTAATCAAAATAAATATTATCATCTTTGAAGAGAGCGGGAAATAGGAGCAAAATTGTTTTTCCTAGCCATAAACAACCAATAGTTAGGGGGCTTTTTAACTATCGTACACTCAAAGATAAATGCTTCCATTGCCAAAATAGAATTTTCGTGACACTAGGGAAGGAATCCAGCAAACTTTACAGCATGTAAAATATTACAAAACGCAATTGAATCTTACTAAATGAGCTTCATCTATGCAAAAATAAACTCTTCAAATATTCTGATGGCGTCACCAATTTTAGTATTCAGAATTCAAAAGTCTATGAAATACAAAACATAATGATTATTTTCCTCAAAATCTTACAAGTTTCAAAGAAAAATAATCAATCATATTTTAACTCATAAATTAATCTACTATGATAGGACCACATAAACATTTGCACGGAAATAGGTCCACAGTAATAGGCCCATGGTATTAGGTCCATCTATTCAAAATGTTCATAAATATAGAAGTATGTCCGGATTTTTTACCCGTGTCTTAAAAAAATTGCAATATTTCCAAAGTAAATGTCTGGGCTCACAAAAAGTATGCTCACAGCTTGGAAGCTTGCACTTTTAGGCTCACAAACTAGCGTTGTTGCTCTTGTCACTAGTAGAATGACATGGATCCCATCAATTTTTTATGTATCTTGTCAAAGACTGGTTTCCAAGAAAATAGTACTCTTGTCACTATGCGTTCAAAATACAGGAACACATATATAAGGCCCTACCTTTACATCTAGGGCTTCTTTCTTACTATCATTTCAAATTCTATGTTTGCAATTCATATATGCATTCGTGATTGATAAACAACACATTACAGTACTCTAAAAGCTTACAGTACTCTAAAAGTAGTGCTCCATGTTCTAAAATCACACACTTGACACTCACAATTTCCTAATTCAGAAAATGTGGTCCATTTCATCAACTCCTTGAACAGTTTATGGACCTTTTTTAGGGTCCATTCTCAATGCTAGCTCGATTTCACAACCTCCTCCTATAAATTCAATCGCTTTCTAACATTGACCACTCTATAGTCTTGCCTAAAATGTACTCTCTTTTCATAAAAGTCTATGACTATTATTAAAAACACCTTTTTTCAGCACTTTGAAAATTTGTAGTTTATTCATACATTATCAAAAAAATGCATTCTAAGAGAATGTATAGTGACAATCAAAATTTGTAGTTTATTTACATATTATCAAAAAATGAATTCTAAGAGAATATACAATGACTGTCAAAACTAAGTACAAATTTGAAATGTTTTCATTTAAACAACCATACTATAGGCATCAATGGCCAAAAATGGATGTATGGAAGTTGCAGCGTGCAACATATTAAACATCACCATGAAAGTTAGAAAAAAAATATTGTTGTGATTCAAAAGAAACTTAATTTCAAAGTTAGCCATGTCTAAGACTCGATTCTATTCACCATGATTTGGAATTCATTTATCTTTTGGCAATTTTTCTTATAGCTCCTAAATTTTTTTTTATGCTTTGGCATGTTGGTATACATCATTTCCAAATTGTTGTACACARAAATTAAAGAAAATTGACATTTATAAAATTAAACATATTGACAATTTGATAAACATGCAAATRATGTTGGTTTATATAATSTTTGAATTGTTTTTAGAATTGAGAGCATGGGGTTGCTTTAGCCATTGTAAAAAAAGGTATAGTTTRCAACATGAACTATTGTCTTATCTTAATGCCCTTGCATTTATAATATTTGTTGAATAAGGCAATGAGTTTAATTTATATTTTATAGTTGTATATTGTGGTTTTAGGTTCAATGTTTTTGTCCAAAGACTAGTGTTCATGCTACACATAATTGATGCAACAAATACAAAAAAATAAAGTATAATTGTCAATATCATCAAAAAAATAAAAATTGACAAAAATTACATTGACTTTCATAGGATTTTAGTTATTTGATTGTTTGAATGAAAACGTTTCAAATTTGTATTGAGTTTTGATTGTTAGTGTATAATTTCTTTTTGACTACCAACAAGACCCCACAATAGGAAACATGTTGAATTGTTTATTTGTGTGATTTTAGATGTAGTTACCTTAGATGGCACTAGAGATGATGTTGGAAGGTTACAAAAGCATGTAAAGTAGAATCACTCATTTTCAAGCATGTCCTATAAGAATGTTTTAATAAGTCTAGATGATAAATGGACTTTCATTGCCAAATCTTCATATCTAGCAAATTGAAATGAGGACTCAAATCTTAAAAGTCAACTTATAGAATTTTGACCTCTCATGGTTCCAAACAAATACCATTTGGGGCTTCACCTAAGTTTAGCAATAATTTGTGGATGTGTGACTAGAAATTCAAACTTCATGTAATTTTTATAGGTTGTTAAGTCCTTAACCCCTAAAAGCCCAAGGGGTTTGGACAAAACACAAATGTGTTATAAAATATAAATTCTATAACCTTTTTGAAGTTTGCATCAAAGAAGTTTATGTGAAGCAAAAAAAGTAGACGATATCCGTACAGTCAAAATTATTTTCAGATTCTCTTCAAATGAATTTTGAAGATATAACTTCAAAAATTCACCAAAAATACAATTTCTATCCTTAACACTTGAATTCTTTTTTGATTGGTCAAAATAGTGGTTTCTATTGAATTGTAAAAAAATGCATAAGATCTGGTCATAAAAATTTCAATTCTTTCCTCAAATAGTAAGTTCTTCAACACTAAAAAATTCTAAATACATTGTGCTATTTCTCTTATGAATTTTTTTTACCGTACTGATCTTAGTTTTGAATATAAATACTAAAAGAAAACCCAATATTTTCAAGAAAATTAAAATAAAAAATTCAAAAAAAAGTTTTTTTCTGCCCGAAAATTCTGCCCGAAGTCGGGCAGCGACCAAAAAATGGTCGTTCGAGCGCTTAGGGGTTAAATGTTAATTCAAAAAATTGGGTATTAAAAGCTTTGAATCATTCCATTTTAATCAATAAGTCAAAATTTACAAGGAGTTTTTGTTTGTAGGGAGTTATGGATTTTCTACTCTAAAATTAATTTTGAAGTCTTTTATTTTATTCAATGTTCAATGTTTTTTGAAAAAATTGAAACCAAAAGATGTAGATTGTTTATTACAACATAGCAACCATTGGAATTTGTATTTTTCAATTCCATAGCTAAATTCATAAGGATTTAGTATTTTGAATCATTATTTTTTTCTTTGTGCTTACTATTTTTCTTGCTATTTTTTTCCTATATGTCGTGCAATTCTAAATGATTTGAAATTTTTCAAGTATGTATCCAACTTAGATCCAACTTGAAGAATACATCCAAAGAAGCATCAGCATTTTGGACATTTTTTCATACAAATGTGACCTTGTAAAGTGCACTTGCTTATTTTTTTTTGCAAAGCCCAAAAAATGATTGACATGAATTTGAAAGCTTATATCTTGCAATCCATACGGGTGAAATTTGAGATTTTTTGGAGATTAGAGAGTAACACTTGAAAATGCTCATGGAAAAGAACCACAATTTAGGGTCATTTTCAAATGCACTACTAGAGAGTAGAAATGAATATTGGATGAAAGACAAATTGTCAATATTTAGAAAAAATTAATGAAGATGTATAAAAATGAACGCGCGGTCATAGGTCCCTCGGCCATTAAAACTTAAAATTTAACATTTTTGAGCCCGATTTCAGTGGTTTTAGGGCCCTTTGGGCGGTTTTAGGTTACTRCCTTGATTTTGGACTGTAGTCCACGGCCTTAGGGTACATAACTCGGCCATAGGTCCAATTAATTGTTATTAGGGCTACGTATCGATGATTTAAATGCTTTTATGAYGTAAGGTTTTAGGTTTCCAAAGTTTGGACATAGCCTAAATTGATTCAATGTATAATTTCATATGTGATTTAGGATTGACCCGTGGTTTTGGACTTGTTGCSSAATCATAAAAGAAAGGAGAAAGCTCAAAGACCAAGAATCTGGTACTTTGACCTAAACCTTTCATACTTTGCATACTGGACATGTTGACTACTGAGACTGCCACGTGTAGTCATTTTGCATATAGATTCGAAAAGCTCATGGCGAGCAATTACTGGTTCTGTTGCCCCAACACATAAAAAAGGTGTTAATTAATGAATTATTTGTATATGTTAAAAGTATTATTTTATATATATATATGATTAGGTCATAGGCTACATCCATGTATAAGACGTGTTGTCCAGCTTGACTTGTTGCCCGATGTGTTGACCACCCTAGAATACTATATAGGACCGGGACTCTTAGAACATTGTGTTTGCATTAGTGGTAATTGACTGGCCACCAAATTGAGAGAACCTGGGAATAAAGAAAAAGAAAGAAAGAAAAAGAATAGAAGTATAAGAATAAAGTTTCCAGGTATGATTCACAAAGTTAGTTTACATATTACCTAAATCTACTTAAAAAGTGGCGTTAGACGCACCAACGATAGACTACGTTGGCTTATCCACGGATGAACCCCTATACTACTGGTATTTAACAAAAAGTAAAAGTTAGTGAAAAAGTACCTCACAGGAATCTTGACAAGAAATAGGACAATTGGAATCTTGAATTCTAATTGATTTGCTTTTTAGTGAATGCATGTTTTATAGCATTCAAAGACTGTTCATCTACCTCCTCGATTGCCATGTGCTAGTGCTTTCATATCCACCCTTAATATATAAACAAAACACAATCAAGTTTTAGTTTTTATGTAAAATTTTCTACRATGGGGTGCCTAAGTGTTGGTTCATTTGGCCTTCCAAGGAATGGATCTTTTGTCTGTTTTGAGGTAACTTACACTGTCTTGCAAAGTGATTCAGAGCGTTCAAACTTCAAACACAATTTTTAGCGAAATGAGCAAATTACCTAGCCTCTGAGGTTTTAATAACAAGAGCTTATATGATAATTTTATAAATCCTAAGTTGAGAGCATGTCATGCCATTACTAAAAACATAAAATTTAAGGAAATCCAAAACTCATAGACAGGTTGCTATTATGTGAGCTTGTAAGCATGAGCTTATGAGCTTGTAAGCATGAGCTTATGAGCTTGTAAGCATCAGCTTATGAGCTTGTGAGCTTGTGACTTGCGAGCGTACAATTTTTTAATGATTTAATCTAAAAAATTTGGTCAAAATTTATTATTTTTAGAAAATTTTAGTATTTATTACACTAAACCTATTATCGTAGACCTACTACCATGGACCTATCATTGTGGTCCTTTCAATAAACTTGATGTGCTACTTATTGGACTTTGTTAGATTTTAAGGAAAAAAATGGTGATGAATTAGGATATGTTTGAAATCAAATGAAGTTGTTCCATTGAAATTTAGATTTTGATGATTACTTCCCTCTTGTTGCTAGGGATCTCCCAGCTCCAAGAGGAGCCCTTAGCCGCAGACGGAAAAAAAATTAATTAATTAATTTTTTTTTTCCATCCAGGCCTAGGGGCTCTTCTCGGTGTCGAGAGGTCATAAGCAACAAGAGGGATGTGATCATCAAAATCCAGTTAATAAGTAGCACATCAAAATGGCAAATGCTTGATCTTCCTCTCAATGCCGAAAGGTCCCATGCAATAAGAAGGGACAATCAACCAATCAACCATTAGATGAATATGGAAGAATTGGATCCCTGAGAGGTCCATAAGAGAACAATGATCAACTAATTAACAAATTGGTGTAACTAAACTCATTCCTTACAAAACTAGTTCCTATCAACCAAGTATTTTCATCTAAAATCATAACAAGCTTGATTTCCAGCTCATCAAGAAGAAGACCCTTGCTACTACAAAATAGTGATCAACAAAAATGAATTTTGGTGTGGCTAAGCTACTATAGGATATTGATTAACGAATATTCTAAGCACACTTATTTTCATCTCCATTCATCTTTCACATCAATTGAGTTTCTCATCTTTGTAATGCATTTTTTTAATAATTTATATAGTACGAAATATTAGAATCTTGATTAGAATTCTATATAACCACGGTTATATGTAGGATAATAGGCCTACGAACTAAGTGCTCAAACTTTGTAAGAGAGTTTGAAAGTCTTTCCCATAACAAATAAAAATTTTAAGACGATAAAATAAAAATTTAATATAATCCACACTTATAGGGGACATGGTCATAAGTCACAAAACTTACGACAATTAATCAGTTTTTTGAAAAAAAAAGTTGAAAAAAAATTTATTGGAAAAAGAATTCAAAAAATTATATTTTGGGGGCTCTACGCTTACAAGCTCCACGCTTGTAGCTCACAAGCTCACCGCTCCAAGCTCACATATTAGCGTCGTTGTGACTTGAATTAGTGAGTGATAAATTTGGAAGTAGTGAGCAGGAAAGTAATTCTTGAATGATGAGAATTGGAAGACTCTAGACATTGGCTACTAGTCAAAAGTACTTTTTGGCTCTTGAAAGGCTGAAATTCACAGTAATTTCAATTTGGGGCATAAAATTTTGAATATTTTGCAATCTTTATATTTCCTATCTTTCTACATGGAATTTTTTTTCCACCTTACATTGTTCACAACAGCACAATCTACTCCAAAATTGTGTAAATGATTAGTTATTGGTGCTTCTACCTTACTGAAACTTATGAAAACAAAAAGTGTATGCTACCAATTGAACATGTATCTTGCGCTATATTTTAACCCCTAAAGCACTAAACTACGTTTTTTTGGCAACATAGCAATTTTGGGCAGCTTAGTACAAGTGGAATTTCTTATATTTTTCTTTGAAATGTTTACAAAACATGTGCCTAAGGAGTAGCTTTAAGGCCCAACAATTTTCATTACTTTTGACTACATGGTTAAAAAGTGATGGTATGATATGTTGTTTCATTGCTTGGCGGGCAGCTCGGGCAACAAAAAAAACTTCTTGAAAAATCACTTTTAAAAAAAAATTAAAATTGGAAATTGGTTCTCTAGATCTTTGTATATATGGAAAGCTTTGAATCATTCTATTTGGATTAATGAGATGAAAGTTATGGGACTTTTAGTTTGCGGGTAGTTTGCGGGTAGTTATGAAATCTCTAATCTAAAATAAACTTTGAAGTCCTTCGTCTTACTCAATTTTCAATACTTTTGCGAAAAAAAAAATCAGAGGATGTAGATTGTTTATTACAACATTTCAACCATTGGGATTGGCATTTTTCAATTCCATTAATAAATTGTTAACAATTTAGTGTTTTGAACCATTTTCTACTTCTTGCTACTTACTATTTTTTTCCTATATGTTGTACAATTCCAAATGATCTGAAAAATTTTAAGCATGTGTCCAACTTGCCTTGAAAAATGAATCCAAAGAGTAACCACCATTTGGGGCATTATTTTATACACAAGTGACCATCTAAAGTGCAGCTGCCCGGTTTTCACAAGGCCAAAAAAAGTTTATTTTCCAATTCAAATGCTAATATCTTGCAATCTACATTGTGGAAATTCCTGAAAATTTTTGCACATGTTCTCAAACTAGTGTACTACAGGATCCTATGGACACATGTGTTCAAAAAAGTTTAAAAAAAATATTAGATACATGTCCTAGAAATGGCAGTTTTGGAGCGATTTGGTAAAACATAGTCGAAAACCTTTAGGGGTTAACCCCTAATACAGGAAGGGACCACAATGTGGTCAACTGTTTCTGTATCCTTTCATTTGCAAGGCTGAATAGAACAAAATCTTACACAATTCTTCACTTACTCATAATTATGAAAATTTCATAATATGCTCTAACATTGTCTTGGAAGGCTACAAAAAATATATATAGCCCCATATCACCCGCAATGCTACAATAAACGCCATTAGCATTTTTAGGTCCTCTTGATGCAGTCACCATATGAATAGGGGGACCTCCTCTAGGGGTTAACCCGCAAGGACTAAGAGGAAATAATGATTGCGTCCTCTTGAAATTTTCAATGGCAAATTCTTTATAAGGTCAAACAAATCTCAATCCATATCTTAACCTTTACTGTTCCATGACTATGCTTTCACCAGAACTGCTCTTAAATTGCCATTTTTAGTAGAAGTATCAAATTTTTGAAACAAAACTTTTTTTTGACACATGTAACTGTAGGATCTTGTAGTATGCTCACTTGAAAACATGTGGTAAAGATTTCAAAAATTTCCCCGAGTAGATTGCAAGATATAAGCATTCAAATTCACTAAGATTATTTTTTTGGCCCTGCAAAAAACAAGGCAGTAGCACTTCACTTTAAACCTCACTTTTCTATAATAAAATGTCTAAAATGGTGGTGATTCTTGGGATCTTTTTACTTGACAAGTTGTCCACATGCTTGAAAAATTTCAAATGATTTGGAATTGTACAACATATAGAAAAAAAATAGTAAGTAGAGAGTAGTAGAGAAAGATTCAAAGTACTAAATTGTTAAGAATTTAATTATGGAATTGAAAAATGCCAATCCCAGTGGTTGGTATGTTGTAATAAACAACCTCCGTCCTATAATTTTTTCATTTCCAAAAATATTGAAAATTGAGTAAGACAAAGGACTTCAAAGTTTATTTTAGAGTATAGAATCTATAACTACCCGCAAATAAAAAATCCTCATAACTTTTGACTCATTGATCAAAATGGAATGTTTCAAAGCTTTCCAAGTAAATATAACTCTAAAAATCAATATCAAATTTTCTTTTTTGAAAAAAATGATTTCTTTTAATATGCCCGAATTGCCCATTTACAGGAAAAAAAAAAAGTAACATATTAGGCCATAACTTTTGACTTGTATTTCCAAATGTCATGAAATTTATTGCATATGAAAGATATTCTTTGCTTCCACCTTCAATTAAAATTTAGGCCAAAAATCTCCAATCACACTAACCTGCCCCAAATCGTTATGAAGCCAAAAACGCATGCTAGTCCTTTTAGGGTTAAGTTAGGTTGTTTGTCTTGTTTTATTTGTTATTTATTATGGTTAGATCTCATGGATCATGAGACTTCCAATAGTGTTCTTGATACCATCAAAAAGTCCTTAGTGAGAAGGGATGCAAGGGCTTTGTTTCGTGGCATTCCGACTCACGAAAGAAAAAATACTGAATTTCAAAGGTCTTATATCTTAAAAAATACCAAGTAATACTTACTTTCAATTTTATTTTAGCTAAGGTAATGGCACATGGCGCACTAGCTAGTCCATATCTTAACCCTTTAGGGCCTAAGGAGCCCTTTATGGACTCGTTTGCATTTAAGTCGTAGTTGGTCTAAAGTGCACAAAATCAAACAAACTAGACCTTGTCCCAATTTGGGAGCATGAAAGGAATATAAACTTATTTTGTTAATCATTTGCTTTGGTTCACATGAATCTAAGGACAAATGGAACTTCTTGTGAGATTCAAATCCCCTTCTGACTCACTTAGATTCCCTCCATGTGGGTTCAATATTCATTCAAAATCACTGTATATATGGTCGTTAGATGCACAAATTCTGTGCCTTTATGTTTTGTTCAGACCTTGTTTTGAGGTAGACCATTGGCTTTAAACGATTTCCAAAATTCAAATTAAAACAACCAAAATGTCACACTTGGCCCTAAAAAGTTAAATTAGATTGTTGTTTTGTTTTATATGCTATAGTGAGATTTCTTGGACCATGCATCCCCTTATTACGTTTTTGGTACTATCAGAAAGCTCTTTGTAAGGAAGAAAGCATTGGGCTTTATTTTGTGGCATTGGCACCTACCAATTTATGGTGTGAAAGTTGTTAAATTTCAAAAATATTATGTGTTAAAAAATTAAAAATTAGTTTTACTTTTTTTTGGGTTGTGGCAATGGCATAGGGCACTCTAATAATTTTTAAAGTAAGGTCTTGTAGAATAACATGTTGACATACTTGTTGGGTTTTGGGGTTTTCAAAATTTCAATGTGTGAAGTATTGAAAAATTTATTTAGAAAATGTAATCTTGTATGTAGGGTAGTAGGCTTGAGTTTTGAATAGGGACTGAGTGAAAAAAAATGATAGAATTTCTTTTAGATGTTTCAAAAGATATGCTTATAATATTAACCAATCAATCTCAAATCTCTCTCTCTCTCTCTCTCTATATATATATATATATTCATAATAAATAAGTACCCAAGAAAACACCTTGGTTTGGACATTTACCCGTATAAGCATTTTCAAAAAAGATTCTCGGAGACATCAATGAAAACCCAGGCATTGCAAAGTTTGATGTTAGATGCAACTGTTGCTTTTTCATTTTCTAAATAGGATTATTAATAGATTTTGTAATAGGCATATCCCATATCCTTGTATGCTCAATATGAGTCCTTAGATCTATAAATAATGTAAATAAAGTTGTTTGAGGTTTTGGGTGATTGGGAAAATCACTTGTCCTTTTTTTTATTGTCCCTTTGGGCTCACATAGAAGGTTTTTTGTTGATAACTTTTGTGTCATATGTCAATTTTATATGCAATTTGTAATAAAGATATATGTGTAAGTTGTAGACATTGAATAATTTTTTTTTTTTTTACAAATTTAATTTAATATTTAGCAAAATTATAATTGAATGTCTACTTTTGCCATTGGGGAGATGTACTATTTTATACCCAAAAATGCAAATTTGAAGGTCAAATTTGAGAAACCAAGACTAGCTTCTACTAAAGTTGTAGAAATTCAAGAAGATATTTTCTAAAAATAGTAAATTGTTCACTTTCGTCATGTGCTCCAAGTGCACTACCTTTGCGCAAGTGTAGAAAATACAATTTTTTTCCCAAAGATGCAAATGGTAGAGAAGGAACGCCTTCAAGATAGGAAAAACAACAATTTTTTATTTTATTTTCAATTTCTTTTTGCTATTTTTTAAAAATCAAACTTCAAAGTATCCATTTCTTGATATTTTCTATTGATCTTTTTTTGTGCATAACTATAGGGATAAATTTTTCTAGGCTTTAATTTTTACAAACATACTATTTTAAATGCCTTACAAATTATTCATGTTTTATATCATTTAATAAAAAAAATTAATTCAAAAATCATAGTATTCTCAAAAATGCATCATTTTGAGACAAGATGGCAAGTATTTCTTGCAACAACCCTTCCACGATTGATTTACCATTATCAATCATGTCCAACAATGTTCTCAAGTCCACCAACTCTAAATTGAAATGGTATTTAGTTCATAAGTCTATGCACACTAAATTGGACTCAAATCCTCTATCTCAATGGCACTAATCAATGACTCTACCTCATGGGTTATGCATAGGTCTCCACTATATCCAACTTTAAGGTTGGTGACCCATTTCCAACCACTCAAGCAATTACTAATGGGTATATGTTGCGTTGATTTTTTTATTGCAGAAATTTTCCCACATGTGGAAAAATAGTTTGGACGGGTTCTATGATTTTCTAGATTTTTTTCAAAACATAATTGCCTTGAATTTTTAAATTGAAGACTTTGTTTGACCTATATTAAGTTGAAGACTTTGTCTAAACCGTTCATAGCTCTAAGGTAGAATTGAAACACACTAAACTCAACAATGAAATCATTCGAGCAATAATTTTAAT
The DNA here is from genome assembly GCA_006891605.1 of Pleurozium schreberi. Lineage (NCBI taxonomy): Eukaryota > Viridiplantae > Streptophyta > Bryopsida > Hypnales > Hylocomiaceae > Pleurozium > Pleurozium schreberi. The sequence continues at coordinate 111,326 of VACF01001516.1, read as the reverse complement.
TTTGTGAATTTATTTTTAAATCGTGAAGATTGAATTCAAAAATGAATTTTTTTTTCACTTGAGAAGATGCTCTAATTGCCCGCCCAAAAGGATTTTTCATAACTTTCACATCACTAATTCAAATGATATAAATCAATGCTTCCCATGTGGATTAAAATTGCAATCCATAAAAAAAAAAATTACTTAAAAGTTCAAGTTTTTGTACGGTTTTATTGTACCTACCAAACTAGAACGTGGGCTTATTGTGCCGTGACTTTTGCTGTTGGGCACCAATTGAAATGAAAATTATATTTCTCAAAAGCTAATTTGTTATTCTATYTTCACAAATTTTTTTATAAAATCCATGACTCAAGTTACGGGTTGTTTGTTTTGTTTTGTTAGCTTTGGTGAGATCTCCTAGACCATGGGTCCTCCAATCATATTTTTGGTATTGTTAAAAAACTTTCTGCAAGGAAGGGTGCATGGGATTTGTTTCATGGCGTTCCAAATTAGAATGTGATTCAATTTATATATTTTTGAGTTTTATTTTAATTTAAAATTTAGAAAATAACTTTTACTTTGATTTTGATTGTGGCAACAACATAGGGCACACTATTCTAGTGACAATGAAATATTAAGAGCACATTGAAGTAGGAGGGGCAAAAGCTGCTCATCTAAGTATTGAATTTGAATTTTGGGGAGGTGAAGCTTCTTGAGATTTTTTTTCGTAAATTTTACTTGAAAGACAAGTGGAATTAGCATCTAACTCAAGTTGTTTCATATTTTTTGGAGCTTTCTCGAATGAGTTATAAAATTTTAAAGTTGAAATGGCATAGGGCTCTAAAATGGCCCACCTTGTAAAACATGCACTCTTCATCCCCTAAATGCTCAAGGCACCAAAATCTAGTGTTTTGCAAAATTTTGAAGTTAAAAAAATCCAACCAAGTTGCTACTTTTGGTAGTTTATATTTTTGAAAATTCATTTTTGAAGTTTAGTCTTAGCATCAAAAATCCGATTTTGAAAATGATTGATTGTGATTTTTCAATTCAAGATTGTGTGGAAGGATGTCCATTGCAATTTTGAATTTTCGTAGTGTTGAGGGAGCTTAAAAATGAGCCTCAAACACACTAGAGCTAGGAGGAAAAACGACTCATTTAAAAAAATCTAGAGTAGAATTTGAGAAGCCATAAATTGATTGGAGTTATGCATGTTAGGTCCTTCAACCTCATATTTTTTTGGTGACCAACTTTTTAGATTTGACATGGAAAAAGAAGAGGATTGAAAGACTTTGACTCACTTTTGCAATTTGAACACCTTCACGATCAAACATCATAATTTTTCAATCCATAAGTGATATTGTCATTGTTTTTTTTTTTGCGATCTCTAATATGTTTAGATTGAATTTATATAGGTACATTTCCAAAAGAAAAGGCCTAGGGCATTTAGGGGTTATACATTGCTCAAGGCTATGAAAAAGCAACATGTACAAATAAGTTTAGAGACTCCTACATTTTAGAGCATGAGTGCTTTTATTGATTCTATCCAAAGGACACAAATTATGGTTCGACTCTGTTGGTTTTGAAAGTTGAGTTTCCAAATCCTATCTACAATCGCATTCACACTGCACAACGAGGTTAGGATTGGAGTGGAGATGAGAGGTCCAACTACACTAATAATGATAATTAGTGTTACCTACACTAATTGATGTAAAAATGCTATAAGTTTATACTTGTGAGGAATATTTTTACCAACTATGTTTATGGAGATCCTCTCTTTTAATAGTATTAATCTCTATTCTTTTGAGTAAAAATATTCATCACGAACAAAAACATTCTTCACGAGCAAAAACTTACAACTACTTTATTACATCTAGTGTGGGTAACACTAAATACCATTATTAGTGTAGTGAATGAATTAACCTATGCCGTTCTTGTTTCGAACCTCCTCCCATGAAATCTTGAGACCGTGGGCTCCTCCTCCATTTGGGTGTGTGGCTGGGACCCAGGCAGCATTGGAACTTTCCTATTGCAACTTGCACGTGGCATTTCCTCCTTCCGGCACGTCCTGTCCTGCATGTCCGAGCACCCCTCCGAACTTTCCTGTTGCAGCTTACATGGGAATATCCTTCCTCCTGCACGTCCCGTACCGTCCAGCGCCCACTCAGCGAGAGGAAAAGACCCAAGATGCTGTTGCAAACGGAAGGAATCGAAAGCCACTGCCCGCCGGGCTCCACATCATGTGCAGGCAACGAACTGAACACAGGCAGGCTCGAACTCCATCTCTCGGATCGAAAAGGGACTGATCAATTCGTTCAATTCCGGACGGAAAAGGTAAGTTCCACCAACTCCTGATAAAGAAAAAGAAAAAAAAAAAAAAAGAAAAAAAAAGAAGGAGATTTCCCATTTCCGATCACGATCCCATTTTCAAAGCTTACACTGTTCAATCTCCAATCAACTCAAGTGTAGGTGACAACTCCGGTTTGGCAGGACCCTTAGAGCAACCCCACCATTGAGTTACGTACCCCTAAAAATTTGGGGAGAGGACCTCAAGTACAGATAGGGATACGGAACCTTCACCGCACCAAGCTTTTCCACGTTCTGTATCCTTAAATTTTACAGAACTCTCCAAAAGTTGCACCCCAGTTCTCTATCGCAAGCCTTGTTTGCAGGATTCGCCACGTCTCATCTGTATATGTCCCGAAATAAAGTAGGAAAAAGGATACGGAAGACCTGGTGGGGATGCTCTTAGCAGCAACAACAATATCCAATTGTGTACAAGTGAAAGCCTTGCATCGCTTTTGTGACCATCCTATAGTTGGAAATAGGTTTGCCTACATATCGAGAATGGGTCAAATGTAGAGCAATAAATCGTGCCAACAACATGGGACCCACATGGTAATGTTGAGGATAAAAGTAAATAAAAGCCCCCTATATTGAGTTGTCACTAGGGTATGTTCTCTAGCTCTCCTAGCTAATTTGGGGTCAAATGGAATCCTTCTACACAAAAAAAATCATGGTAATTTTGTGTTTGAGGGGAAAAAAGAATTTGAAGTATGAAATTATTTCCATCTGAAGTTTTTTTACTGCACTTTCCCCATGCCGCAGATAGAGTAGGCTGAATTGCTGAAGTGATGGGAAATAGGTGATCATCCTGATACAGACACAAGCGAAGCGTAAGTTCATCCTGGACCTGGACGACTTGTGGGTTCCATTTCCGAGAGGATGAAGATTCCTGTACCTTCCTGGTCGGAGTTCCACAAATTTCACTGCAAGATGTACAGTACAGACACTGTCTTAAATTATTTTTTATGTAAGACACAGGTGTGACAGTGACTATTTTATGAGTTTGTTTATTGGTGGAATTGCAGACAACTGAATGTAATGGTGAAGTCAACTGCACGATGCACACTAAGTTACAGTAGTTGAACATGAAACACTCACGACCTTTTTGAAGTTGTGTGTTATGGAGAACCTCCTACTGTATAGTCGACCACTTAACCCCTAATGTTCCAAGTGTCCCCTCGGGGACACTTGGGATTTCGGGCATGCTAGTGTGATCTCACTTTTTGACATAATTTTTTGAAACTTTTTTTGATGATAGAAAAACACATTATCTTTTTGAAAATATAATTTTTGTCTCAATCGGTGCCCGGGGGCAAAAGTTATGCCATACTTTGTATAAATTTTAGTTCGTTAGGCAAGAAAAAAAAATCACAAAAATATGATTTTTTAAAATTTTTAAAATTTTTCTCAAATATTATATTTTTGTGTACATCTGAAGCTTTGATTCATTATATTTGGCCTAATAATGAGAAAGTTATGGACAATCTTGTTTTTCCGGCAATCTAAGCATTTTTTTTAAAACATAACTTATAGGTTCAATTATAAATGCAATTTTCACAATTTTTTGAAAAAAATGGTTAGCCAAGGTTAAGTTTACTTCCCAAAACAATCTCATTGTTGGGATTACTGTGTTTTAATCCCATTTTAGAGCTATTGACCATTTAGTTTTTTTTTCCAATCTTGGACCTACTTCTACTTAACAATTTTTTAATGATTGAATATCAAGTGTGTTTATCTAGAGTTTTTTTTCCCTAATCCTCAACTTGAATCTTCAACACATAAAATTATAATTTCAAGCTTAGAAGAACTAAAAAATTTGATTAGAAAGCTCCAAAGCCAAAAAAATCTACTCATGGGTCGTTGCAATAAACACTTACCGGTTTTGTCTCAAAATGGCCTATTTTCATGAGTCCTGTGACTTTTGAAATAATAATTTTTTAAATAAAATAAAATATGGATAATTTGAAGAGCAATGAGAATATTATGTCTCCTAGAATTCAAACCTAAGAAAATTTACCTCTAAAAGTTATGCACAAAAAAAGGACAATGGAAAATACAATGGAAATAGATACTTTTTTCTTTTTCTTTTTAAAAATAGTAAAAAAATTCAACAAAAAATTCAACAAAAAACCCGTTTTTTCTAAGTTAAAGATGATTCTTTTCCAATAAATTTCATCTTCAAATAAAATCTTTTGTGTTCTGTACAAGTGTACCTTGATAGTGCAATTTGAGCACATGTGGAAGTTGGACAGTTTAGTATTTTCAAAAAATCTCTCTTGAACTTGTATAACTACACTAGAGGATCATGCATGCCAATTTTCAGCTTGAAATTTTCTTTTTTGGGTAAAAAATAGGACTACCCCCCCCCCCCCCAATGGCTAAGGTAGACACCCAATCAGGGGCAGTTTAAAAATAGTAAAATAATTTTAAAAAAACTGGAAAAATTACACAACATGTAAAACTTTTGTATGCACCTTCAATCCAAATTTCAAGCCAAACAAACAATACATGAAAAAGTTATGAGCAAAAAACTACTTGGTAAAGGTCATGTGGACAGAAAAAAGGACAAGTGTTTCTTGCAATCACCCTCATAGAATGTATAAAAAAGCTTGTTTTTTTCACTGTAAACGCATATATCTTACAATCTATGCAGTCAAAGTTTGTGAAAATTTTCATACACATTTATATGCTAGTCTAGTGCAAGATCCTACGGTTAGATATGCAAAAAAATTGAAAACTTTGAATGCTTTGCACCTTGCAATAGAAATGGCAGTTTTGAATGAATTTTGAGAGGAAAAAGGCCTTGGGACTTTAGGGGTTAAGCGTTCCATACATAACTATGATGTGGGGAAGTATAAGGCAACGTAAAAAAAATTACCATGTAGGAAGATAGAAATCATAGAGATTGTCATATTTTCATGATTTTTTTCCTTGAATTCAAATCACTGTGAGTTTTGGACACTAAAAGTTGGCCTAAACCCATTACCAATATATATAGAGTCTTCAAATTCCGACCATTCAAGAACTACTTTCCCACTCACTACTTTGAGACATGTGTCATTGACTTAATAAGGTAGAAGCACCTATAACCAACCAAATAAGGAATTTGGACGAATTTGAAGCAATGAAATGCAAGGTAAATACTTTTAGAGGTGTTTTGATAAAAATGATGATGATTGCAAAACTTTTGGTAATTTTATCGCATGAATTAAAATTACTATGAATTTTGAAAGGCAAAAAGTGCTCCGGACCCATAGCCGATCTCTAGACTCTTCCAATTCCGATCATTCAAAAAACTACTTTTCTACTCACTCCTTCCTACATTATTTTGCACTACTTTGAAACATGTATCATGAACTTTTAGTCCCAACTTTGAAAAGATGAAAAAAAAAACATTCTAGCCTTGGTTGGAAATAAGTCAATCTATGGTTGGCTATGGGGCACTGGTTGGTAACATGTGGTTCTACCTTAATCCTAATCTAAAAAAGGAATAAATAACACATTTCAAACTTTGATTAGAAATTTGTTCCAACTTTGGTTGGAATTAGCTTCACCTAAAGGTTGGCTATGGATCCCTAATTGGCAATGGCTGGTTCTACCATAAAGTTTTGCAAAAAGTTAAAAAAAAATTTGATATCATGAAGTGTATTGAGACTTCATTAACTACACGTGTGAACTTTGATTTGTGTTGAATTGTGAAGAAGGCTTAATCTCAATACATTGTGTTCATTGCGTGAACAAACATGAAAAGTACAAAGCCACAAAGTAACCCTTCAAGATTGCCCCTTAAAAGACATTTCATGCACAGGGTTGGTCAAAGTTCATTAGATTTCTACATTAGAATACACATTTTAAATTTTTGATATTTTCCACATGTAGTAATGATTATAATGTGTTTAAAACTTAATTCTATTTTTTCGTAAATTAAAACATCAAATTGAATTTCATATGAATTTTTGAAGAAATTTCAGTACAAAAATCATAGTAATAACAAAAATGCTAAAAATAATATGGAAATTTTGAGAAAAATGAAAATAATGGTGTCAAACATCATGGCATAATTGGTGTATACTTGGAGCTTACACAAAAAGAAATTCAAAAGAAAAAGTTAAAAAGTGTTGTATTTTGAGCCTTCAAGATACTATCTTCAATGTGTCACAAAAGTTGCAATTTTAATCATTTTGAAAAAAATCAAATTGGAATAAAAAGTAGAGTATTGGAGCTGCATTTTCTTAGTTAAGCTTCGAAGCAATTAAAATAAAAAACTATATGAAAAAATCAAGTTTGACTTTGAAAATGCCCCTTGGACATGCAATGTTCTTTAAAGGTTACTATAGAAATGAAGAATGCACCTACTAATTCATGAATCCAATCATTTTCGGCAAAGTACCATGTTGATAGGTTGAATTAACCCTAAGATATTGCTCCATAATTTTACTTTTTTTATAATTTGTTAAAAAATCTCCCAAAATTGAGTAAATTTTGAAAAGTATATAAAATGTTTATATACTTTATTTTTCATGATTTTTTTTAGGTTTTTGGAAAAAAATTATGTAGAAAAAAAAACTATTTGGAGTCATATTCTAGTCAATTTTTGTGAAATTCTTACTAAAAAATCCGCAAAGAATTCTCATTCCACTTACTAAAGAATCTTAGAAAAATTGTGTTTGTAATAAAAGATTTTTGCATCAATAAGTTTGTTTGAATTATTATAAATAAATAAATAAATAAATTGTTGCCTTACTTTCAACATGTCCAAAATTTCTTGAAAAAAAATCTAATTTTGCCATCTGTTATGGCAATTTTTGAAGCATGTAAATCTACACCTTCAAGAATGTTTGTTTGTTTGTTTTTTACGTTGAGATCTCCTGGACCATGTGTCCCCTAGTCACATTCTTGGTACCATTGGGAACCCCTCGGCAATGAGGGGTGCACGGGCTTTGTTTCCTAACATTTGGATCTCCATTGTAAAAGTTATGGTTCTTTTAATTATTTTTGGTTTAAACAAATCAGAAAACTACTTTTACTTTTATTTTGGTTGTGGCAACTATAAGGGACACACTATGTTAGTACTAACTCTGAATCTATGTTAGAGACACTTCACACCATGGCCAAAGGTCGAGAGGCCTTCAATTTCAACCAAATTATGGGTTTCTTGTAATTTGATTGGTGGAAATCGATAGCCTCTCGACCTTAGGTCATATGAGAGCCTCTGTTTTAGGCTAAATTCTCGGTGACCCCAGTTTCTACAGTAGATAGTTTTGCGGAAGTGGAAATGGACCCTCGATCTCCGTCTCTTTGGCTCCTGCTATGTGGCAWAATTGTCTTTCTTGTGACACACACTGTCAGTACCTTCAGTTGTGTGGACAAACAGGTGAAGTACAAAAGTCACCAAAAAGCCTTTTCCCTTCTTCCGCAATCATGCTCGATTGATTGCCAAAAATGGGACCAGTCAGTCTGTGACGGAGTTCCGCCCTTCAACTAACTCCAATCAGACGGCGGAGCGGTGCCTGTGCTTTCCGAACGGTAAATTCATAACATTCTTAACTGGGTGATATACCTATTCCTAGGTACGGGTAGGTATAATCCTCCGCTATATATCTGGGGGAGGATTTTAGTTATAATAGAAGCAATTTCATTGTCTGGTGTGGTTGTGAGAGAGTGGGCTGTGAGACTGGAAATGTCCTAATTGGTTGCTTGGGGGCCAAATTTTGAGGGAGCAAAAGGGACCCCGTGAAGGTTTAGAAGCTTAACCCTTAAATGCCGAGGCGGCCATTTTGTGTCCGATGAATGAAGCAGAATCAAATTGTATAGGACGGAATTGCAACTATTCATCCTCGAAATTTGTTTTGGAAAGGGAAGTTCTTCTATAGTAGTTTGACTTGCAATGATTAGTTTTTCAATTTTGGAGGCTAGTGCTTCACACGGTAATAGAAAAGGACGATTTGCAGGGTCACCCCTTCAGCGTTTAAGGCTTAAGCTTCCTTACCTTACTGAAGCTTTTGTTTTCTTTCTTTTCGAACTGAGTGGAAAGAAAGAAGAAAAAAAACCCGACATGGAATTGAGTGACGGCGTTGGAAAGCACAGGAAGTAAAATTCCGACTTTGCAGTAGAAATAAGTAAAGTATCCCCCAGGAGAGCCCTCCGTCACTGCGCTGCACTCCTGGCTGCAGTGAACTCATATTGACTAATTTTAACTTAATAGCGTGTGGCAATTGAAACCAGTTGGGTGGAATATGCTGCAGGCAGGCAACCTGCACGCTGCTTGCTTTACTTGACTGATGAGTTTAGGATTAATATCACAAAATATCTCTCGTCGTCACTGCGAAGAAAGCTCTTTCTTTCTTTCTTTCTTTCTTTTTGGGTCTGAAAAACTGAAATAAAACAAATAAATTCGCATCTACTTCTATCTTGCCGTGCTGGGGAAGAAACCTTTACTTCGAAAATGGAATCGAAGTGAAGATCGAAGGAACTTTTACCTACCATTCACGATTGCAGGGAAGAAACACGGAGGATTCTTTGGCTTCAATAAATGATGAAATTAAAATAACGTTTCTGTCGTCACCATTCTCGTAATACAAAGCGAATTCTCTTGAAACCTTCTCGTTTCTTCATTTCCAAAGATCCAAGGGAAGATCCCTCCAATTTCCCCAGCTAAAGAAGAATTAAGAAGAACCCTTAACTTAAGCTCTATTTTCTACAGTACTGCGCCAATAGGGCTTGTGGATTCAACGCGTTTGGTGCTTGACTACCCATTCAACGTCGTGCACCAGGGGCTATCGGTCCGGATAGTCACGGGTAGGTTGACAATGTCCCCGTGGACTATTGCCCAGCAACTGACCCCCTCCCAAAGCAACGTTCACCCACTTTCCGCTCTTTCCATAGTGCGCCCGGCTCCCACTGGCTTCATCAGTTGGAGCCTTCAGGAGGCCAGTGAAGCACTTCCAATTTTAAAGGTTTGTGCACTTTGAAATATGTTGAATTTCAATGGGTCTCTGATGTCAGCCGACTTACTTTTCTTTGTTGTGAACCCATGTACTGTACACGATGATGTGGTACTATTCTCAAACTTGGGGTTTTCATTGCACCGCACTCTTTCAACTTTGCTTCAGTATTGATTTTCAAGTCTAACGTGGAGGGCAAGTCTTGCAGTGGGTGAATGTTAAATATCTTGTGGATGTGTGTAAAGGCGCTTTGAATCTGAGCGCCGTATAAATTGAAATAGTTTCCCATAATATTTTTAGCATCATGTGGTAGTTGATGCTTACCTAAACACTGAAACAGACCCGTTCAGGAAGTTTTGAAACTCCATTAGAAACTCTCATCCAGGGCTTTTATTTTTGGAGAAATTTCGTCAGACTGTCATAAATCTGACCTCTCTGGCTTCATCCCTCCAAAATCTGGCCTATGTAGTGAGGGCAGCAGGGGGGACACTGGTCCAAAAAAAAGCCCTGCTCTCATCCCTTTATGAGAGAAGGTTGGGTTCCCCACAAAAGTCACTGATTTCCTCCTTCAAACCTCAAAATTTCCTAGTTTCTGGTGTTCCTTCAAACTCAATATCTCACAAGTAAACTATCTCTAAATCAGGATTCTCTCCATTCAAGTTCATCTAAATTTTGTTTCTTATCGCGTTATTCTACTCAAACAAAACTTTATTTACAATATATTAATGACTGTTAGGCGCAGTAGCTAACAGTTGCTACTGTTTTTGTATAGGGCAATGCCTGAAGAGGAGGGCATTGCGGCCATAAAGGGGCTGACGAGGAGGGCGAAGCCCGACTAGGAAGCTCCTTTATGGCCGCAATGCCTGACGACGAAGGCCATTGCCCGGCGTAAACCACTGCCGGGAAATGTAAAATGTTGGATGACTGAAAACAATTTGGATGAAAAATCCGTAATGCCCGCTTACGCAATTTTGCCCGCGCAATCGGACATTACGGGCATGAAACCCTAATTACGCAGTAGAATCCTTCCAGCAAATGACCGGCGCATTTCCCGGCAGTGGTTTACGTACTGGACAGTACTGTTCATTTTGATGTCCTTAACCGTTGAAGGTCCCTGGGTACAGATTTGTGGGAAGGCAGAGAGGTGCACAGTACAGTACAGTGAGTGGTTACTGGTATACATCCCAGTACTTGAAACATCATCCTAGCTGTTGAATTTTCAGCCCAAAATKTTAGAGCTGGTAGGAAGGGTTAAGGATATAATTATCCATAGTGTTACCCTAGATTTTTCCGAGAATTTACGACACATGTGAGCCCTTCATTAACTTCTGCATACGGTGCTGGAAATCAATTGGTTCAAGCATGACAAAGTTTACGGTCTACAATGCCTTGAACAGACTGTGAAATTCGTGTTTTTCAGTCGGAATTTCACAAAGAAAATTGTGCCCTGCTACGCTTCGTACACATACATACAGGTTTGAACTACGATTTCTGCCTCATAATATCACAGCAATTAGGAATGCAGCAACAGACTTCAACGTCTCCGGAGATCGAACACGCCTGCAGGCTTGCGGATCGGATCCGGAGTGCAGGACAATCGGATTGAGACGTCGGGGGAATCGAAGGACGTGACGGACAACATGACAATCCTTGACAACGACGTACTGTACTGTACTGTACAACAATGTACCAACTGAAGGCATAGCTCCACGGTTGGTCACACATGACCTTCAATTCAACAAGCAGATCGACTAGTCCATTCCGTTTCGATCAGCAGACTAGCTCATGAGTTAAATAAAGGACTTCAAAGTTTATTTTAGCGTAGAAATTCCATGATTGCCCGCAAACAAAAACTCTTCATAACTTTTGACTCATTGATCAAAATGGAGTAATTCAAAGCTTCTCATGTACATATAGTTGTAGATAATCATTTTCAAATTTTTATTTCTGAAAAAAGTCTTTTTTTCAGACCTGCCTAGACTCCCCAAAGATCAATGAAAAGTACATATATTGCAATAACTTTTTAACCATGTAGTCAAAAGTCATGAAAATTGTTGGGCCTTAAAGCTACTCCTCGGACACATGTTGTGTAAAAACTTCAAAGAAAAATAATGAAAACTCTATTTGTAGTGAGCTGCCCAAAATCGCTATGTTGCCAAAAAACGCAGTTTGGTCCTTTAGGGGTTAAATAAAACATATGAGGCACAATTTTCTCATTCTAGGAGCAGTCAAAGTATGTTGTGTCTTAGAGCAATAATTTTATAATCTATGCCCAAAATATTTGAAGTCTTTCCTACACATTTTCATGGTAATCTACTTCAACTTTTTATGGTTAAATGTCAATAAGGAGTCTTTCTCATTTTTGCTCAAGTAGTAGAAGATGGTAATTTTGGCATTTTTGACCAAAACATATTGTGACCCATGACAACGTGAACTCATTCTATTTTTGTTTTCTTTAAAAGATAAGTGGACAAATCAACTCCAAACCCTTTGTTGCAAAAAGCTGAGTGGCATGGTAAAATAAATGATATATTTGTAATTCAAAGAAGCATCTTCAAGTCCAACTCACATCTCCATGTTGTATTTTTCCTTTGACCTTCTATACATAAGAATGTTTAATAAGCAATGGAGCACATTTCTCCACTCATGACTAATTTAACCTCTACAAAGATAATTATGCAATCAATTCAAATAATTGAGGTTCAGAATAATAGAAAAGGAAGTTGAAAGTTGATAAAGAGTTCATTTGATTTTCAAAGTTGAACGAGAAACAAATTGAAATAAGTCTAATCACATTAGTTGCAACCTTGAAAACTCAAATTTACATTCTATTTGAAGCCCTCTTTAGATATTGGATCTTTAAAAAAAAAGCTTGTCACCAAATGAAGAAGATTGAATAATCAAAATAAGGCATGAAACTCAAAACCCACTTCAAATGAAGCCATATTGAGTTTTATGCTTTGTTTGACAACCTTCATGAATTAAATACCATGTTCATATTAGAAAATTTGATAAGGTAACCTTTAACAATGTTGGGACTGTGGTATTAAACATCCAAATTGCATTTGCAATAACTTTTTTAATTTTAATAATATTTGAGAACAATAAAGTGAACTAGAAAACAGACATGATAAGCTTTTTATTATTTAGACCAAGTGCATTTGAAACTAGCTTCACTAAACTCCAAAATGGATCTCAAACATGAAAAGATTTGAGAATGTCCAAACACTTGAAATTGCATGAAAATTCTAAAAATTATTCAAATCCCTTGAAATTTATAGCTCATGTACACATAATGACCGAGCACCTATTTAGTAGAATCTATTGCAACTTTTTATCACCATTTCTCCAAAAAAATAGAAAAATAAAAAAACAATTTTTTGCTTTTGAGACAAGTGAGTTTTGGCTTTGAAAAAGACATCTATACCGGTAGTTGAAATACCCATCAAGAGGTATATATGTAGTAGAGTTGTTCATTTATATTAGATTCTGGTTAATTGGTCTTAATCTTGTCAATAATAAGGTGGGTACAACCACCCACACTCGCATATTGTTTATAACCACCATCATCAATCTAATTATGTATATCTTCAAAATCAATTTGTACATGTGCCATTGAATAGACAATTTAAAAACATATACCATAAAAAACTTTGACCACCCTTCATAAGTTTTGCATATGGTATTCAAATGTTGCATTCTTTTGTCCATTGGAACCTCCTTTCATTTGCCAATACGAAAATATAAAATTTGATGAGTATTATTTAGTTTAAAAAAAGTGATGCTTTTGGGTGTCCCTCCTTAAGCATGTTTAGTGGACTCAAGTTCAAGACAATGTCTTTCATGGATGCATGCTGCATGCATATAATTATATGTCCATGCCTTGTCCAATTGACAAATTAAAGGTAGTGTTTGGGAAGAACCACAAAACCAACATTATAATAGTGTAAATTCAAACATTGAAAATAGACAAAAATATAGTGTTGAATCTTAGTCGTAAAGAATGTAAAATCAATAAAGCAAATTAGCATAACTTTTCCCCCCTTAAAGATAAGGAGGTGGTCCAAATTCCCATAACTTTGAAGCTTTATCTTAAAATAATTATTTAATGATGATTTCTAAACAAAAGTTGTCAAATGTGACATATAGATTACAACCATATGGTTGAATGTTTTATTGCAGTAATGATATTTATTGATAGGAATATTTATTAATTAACCAAAAAAATTTCAAAAAATTAATTTAGATCAAATATAAGAAATTTTCACCCAAAGAAATCCTTTAACCCCTAAAGGACCAAACTGCGTTTTTTGGCAACATAGTGATTTTGGGCAGCTCACTACGAATAGAGTTTTCATTATTTTTCTTTGAAGTTTTTACACAACATGTGTCCGAGGAGTAGCTTTAAGGCCCAACAATTTTCATGACTTTTGACTACATGGTTAAAAAGTTATTGCAATATATGTACTTTTCATTGATCTTTGGGGAGTCTAGGCAGGTCTGAAAAAAAGACTTTTTTCAGAAATAAAAATTTGAAAATGATTATCTACAACTATATGTACATGAGAAGCTTTGAATTACTCCATTTTGATCAATGAGTCAAAAGTTATGAAGAGTTTTTGTTTGCGGGCAATCATGGAATTTCTACGCTAAAATAAACTTTGAAGTCCTTTATTTAACTCATAAAAAAAAAAAAAAATTCTGCTCTTGAAGTCATCCTGATCAGGGTAAATAATCCCTGTTGTACCTTGTGCCAACCCGACAATTTCCATTGCCAATTGATGGATTCAGATATTTGACATTGAATGAGTCATCAAATACAATGAATCCACTTCCCTTTCCAATGAAGACYGTTGCTCAGATGGTTGAATTTTGATGGATATAGGCACTTGACGACAATCATGGAGTGACCGCATACCAGTAAGCTTAATTAAGTTAATGGGTATTTGAGTGGGTGCTTGAGCTATTGAATGGATGGCTTCCTGCTTGATGAGGACAACTTGATGGGTTTGGAACACCCCATGTAAACTCACCATAAGGTAGGAGGCTCTGAAATCGCTCATCTAAGGGTTGGGTCACTTTTATCATGTATTTTCTTTGATGGAAATATTTTTAGCCTCTTTTTCAGACAAAGAGAAATAGATTTTGATTGTAACACAATCTGTTTTGTATTTTTTGAAGCATTTTTGAATTACTTATGAATTTTGAAACAAGATGAGTTGTAGGTCCCTATTTATGACCCTAGACCATTCATAAATTGTTCACTTGCAACTTCTCAAGAGAATGGGGAAAGCTAAGAGAATGATTGGCTCTTGCAATAAATATATTATTTTTTTTTTATCAATGCATTCAATGACTATAGAAGGTTCATTTAAAGGGCATTTCACGTCCATTTAAGGTGAGTCTATCATGGATAGTTCTAAATGCCCACTCGTTTTCATAGCCTCTTGCCTTATAGGTTGGTGGCGGAATTTGTTGCTTTGAGCAATGAATTGCACTTCATCTATCGTTTTTTAGTTTTTTATTTTATTTTGCCACATGAGTGTTTTTTATATAGGTAACAACCAATTGGAATGGGAATAGTGTCACCCTCCTAATGAAAAGTGAACATTAGGAAGAATATGAGGTCTCCATAGGGCTACAAGTTCAAAAAAAAACGGTGCTATCACGGGGAAAAAAATGAAATCCGGCTTGGCACTACTAGTGCCACATCAAATTCTCAATAATTATTAAAAAAAAAAAAAAAAAAAATGGGTAATGTTACAGGGTCTTGCGGATTTGTTTTAACAGCCTTTTAGAGACTTCATATTCTTTCTAATGGAAATTTGAGTCAATAGTACTTCTAAGTTCTAACCTCATTGCCTAAGGTCTTTTTTGTGTTTAAAAGCATCTTTGCTTTTCAAGTGTTGTAAATCTAAATGTCACTAAAATATGGAAATCTCAACTGTACAATCTTGTAGTGTGTGTGTTGTTGATGACGTGAATCAAATTTGGAGTCATTTGGCCGCATAGATTGCAAGATTATAATGTTTTAGTGTTGAAAAAAGATGCTAAAATTTTCCTAGAAAACTAGCTAGAAACACATTTGGAGGTGAAATTTGATTTCTAAGCCTATTCAAATGAAAAATAAATAAAACTATAAAGTGCTTCAAAACCAACATACAAATACATTGGTGAAAAAGGATATCTTTCAACTGACTCCTTATGTCTGCTTAATTCATTTGAAATGTCAAAAAACAAAAAAACAAAAAGTTGCTAAAAAAGTATCTGTGGCTGAAACTCCGTCTACTAAAAATGCTTCTTAGTCACTCATAACTTCTTGGATTAATATGAAAATTTAACCAAACAAACTAGACTAGTGTGTACAACTTCTCCAAAAGAATCTAGAAAAGAATGTATTGGAAACGGACATTGTATGAAGAAAAAATAAGCCACCGAAATTCAGTGTAATCCAAAAATGTCTAGATTTTGAACTTCGAATTGCTCCCAAAACATTCAAACAACTTGGTTTGACATGAGAATTTTACTACAATAGATTTCAGAGAAATCTCAAAGATGCAAAAATTTCCAATACTTTGAATTGGAATGCCAAATTGTATGATGACATTTATAGTTCCCTTTGGTGATGAGGGCTTAATCCAAGACGGATGTGCCCCTTGTGACCAAGCTAGTCACCAAAATACTATGATTATTGGATCAATAGGTTCATTCTTTGATTCTATAATTGATAGTGCTGGCTGGCTGTGTACAATCACTTTTGAGTGCATAGTGACACTTCTATGCACCCAACCCAATCCAATTTATTTTTATTATTTATCCCCCTCACCCCCCTCAAATACTTTAAATTAAAAAAAATTAATTAATTTTTTTTTGAACCCCCGCCCTCCCCTTCTTTATAATTTTCAGGAAGCAGGAACTGCTCCAAACAATATGGGATATGTTTCCCAGTATCCATATCTGTATTTGTATTCTTATATGTATTCATATCTGAATTTGTATCTGCATTTGTATTCGAATTTGAATTCATATCTTATTCCTATCTTATTCCTATCTGTATTTGTATCGTATCTGTGTCCGAGATCGTATCCAAGATCAACGGTTGTGGCGGGGGGTTGTAATTTTTTTTTAAATAAAAAATCAATGGCTCTGGTTATTTAGGAGGGAGGGGGGAAAGTAATACCAAAATGAAATGGCAGCCTCTTTTCACTGGATTGTGAAGTCATCCATAAAACCTTTGAGGTACATAACGTCTTTATAAGGGGTAAGTTGGTCCATTAAAATACATCACAAGAAACTCCATGGTTCTTTCATCAAAATGCTTAACACTAGGGATGTTTCATTTTTGCCTCCCTTCTCAATTCCACCCTCATGTACATAAGGCCAGGGAGGATTGACCCCTTGTTGCCTCATCAAAAGATAAATGTAAAAATTGCCCCTTATTTTGTGCTTAGTCAATTTTTTATTTCCTAACCTCCCTAGCTAATTTAGGGCCTCTAATTGCAAATATGAAGTCAGAATTTACAAGTTTTATCATTGTTTTGTGACAAATAAAAAAATCCAGTATTTTCTCCAGAGTAAAAAACAGGGCAACAAGGGGGTCAATCCTCCCTGCCCTGTACATAAGGGGTATATTTTAGAGAGGAAATGTACATCAAAGGTACATAAGGGCGGAGAGGTGGTAATGGGGCTGGTTCACTTTAAAATTAGTTGGTCAGGCTCATTAGGATTTTGTGACCAACTTCACTTGTTGGGTAGTAAATTGTCTTGATCTCAGCTGCTCATGAATTTATTAGTGATGTGCCTGCCATTCTGCCCACTACCCATAATTGCATAAAATTTCATCTGCTTAACCCTGAAATGACGGAGTCTGTGACGGTGTACAATAAACTTAATTGAACTTACTTCAGTAATTCTCCCTTTAAAATGTTCGATTTTGCCTATCTGTTGGAGTGGAATTTATTCTATGTTATTTTCCAGAGATGAAATCACTCCATGTCCTCGACTTTACAAATTATAAAATTTTCAACTCTTTTCGGAACATGAGAAATTACCATGAGTTTTTGAAGTATGGTAGAGGGACCAGTAACCAATCAAATAAGCAATTATGGACATGATCTAGGGTAGTGTTAGGCAAAGCAAATATTTTCAGAGGTGCATTGAATGAAATGATGGAAATTGCAAAAACTTTGGTAATTTTATCTCTTGCAATGAAATTACTATGAATTTTGAAAGGCCAAAGTTGGGCTTGACCCATGATCAACATCTAGAGTCACCCAATTCCGATCATTCAAGAACTACTTTTCCGCTCATTGCTTCCTACTTTCTTGCTCACTTATGTGTCATGAACTTATTGGTCCAGACCTTGAAAAAAATCAAAAACACGCATTCCAAGGTGAAAATGGAAATCAATCCCAACCTTGGTCGGAAATACAACACCCTATTGATTGGTAATGGGGTGCCCATTAGTAATGGGTCCCTCTACCATAATAGACTGAAGATGATTCTAATCGGCCTTGGCTAGATCTCATGATGTTGATTGTTTGCATCCATGCAAGTGATTTTATGTCTAAAAGTATAAAATGAACCCGGACCAATTTTTTTACTATTCCTACCAAAAATGCAAATATCACACCCTAAATTCAACTGAAAAAGGGTATGCATATTTCTAAGGTATGAGCATCCATTATAACCTTAACTTTCCTACACACCAACATCAAAAGTATGTACATGAATGGTGAAGAAAGTCATAGTATACCATCACTAAAGGAAGTCATAGGGGATGTCATCATATTCATGTCATCCCTTGAATCCATCATTATGTATGCTCATTATCATTGTATTATCAATTTTGATCAATGCTCAAACTTAAAGCTCTTTTATTTGTTCTTTGTTCTTTGTTCTTTGTGACAATGTGACCTTCATCAAGAAAGCACTTGATTGTTTTCCCTTGCTTGTTAGTAGCATGCCACAAGTCAAACATGCAAGACACTGGAAGTTGAAGTGTGGCAACAAAGTTTTCCCGTGGCCTATGTTGAAAAATAACAAGGTTTACAATTGATGGGACCAAGTCACTCACTCGGGTGTGGCAAAACTCTTGCCAGTGTACTATCCAGCTTGTGATGGAGATGCTTTTAGTGTCAAAATAAATAAATAAATGAAAATCATTGAGAGTTCTATCTTTGAAAAGTGGCAACACAATATTGTAAGTATAGGTCAAGGCTGACTTTTTTTTGTTGATTAATTTTTTTTTCTCTTGAAACTAAGGTTCTCCAGATGTTGAAAATAGATTTTTTTTGCCAATAATCTTTTTCTCACCATACAATTGTTTTTGTTTCTTGAAAAAATAATTCCCCTAAAAAATGCCCTACACTTACTATATATGATATAATCAAAAAGACCCTAGGATCTCCACCAAGGTGAACTACCCCCCTCATTGCCCATGCCACAAGGTAAATGTAAAAACTGCCCCCTATTTTGTGCCGTGTCAGTTTAGTATTTCTCCACCTCCAGCAGCTAATTTGGGGGCTCTGATTGCAATTATGAATTCAGAATTTGCCAATTTTGTCATACGTGGCAGGTAAGAAAATTCCAGTGTTTTCTCCAGGGGTAAAAAACAGGGGCAATGAGGGGGGTCACAGTTCACCCTGGCCCAGGATCTCCGTGGTGACGGAGGCGGTCCACCCTGAGCCCGTCTCCCGCCCTGGAAGGGGAAGCTGATGATGGCGTCGCAGCGCGACCTGATGGGAGCATGATAACGCTGTGACCTTCGGCTCCTGCGAAAATAAATGCGCATCCGAACCCGAGAACGGCATTCATGAAGGACGAGCGAGCCATTAAAGACAAGCGCTTCAACTGGCAACCACCACAGTGAGTCTGCTGCCAACTGAAGAGAAGAAGAAAAGAAGAAGAAGACGACTCGTCCGCAAACTCCAATAAAACTTTTCCATGCATGAGGCACTCGAAATTCTCGCCACCCTGAAATTAAATTTCTTGCAACCACCTGAAACAGCGCCATGCTCTGCCTCAACTTTAGCTTTGCTAATCTCGCAGAAAAAGAAAAAGCCTGAAACGCCTGGTATGAGACAGACTCCTGAACTGCATTGTTGGTAAGCTAAAGGCTTGGCAAGAATCGAGCAGGAGGTCTGAATCTCTCCTGCATCTGAATCTCGAGAAGGTTCACAGTATATCTCACTGGTACTGACTCGTCATTAATTATCACTCTTGCTCTAGTTGGTGTCGATCGAAGTGGGTAATTTGATGGTCAGCTGGCAAGTTTGGTGCAGTCCCTTTCGTCCGGCCGTCTTTGACATGACCTTGCACTGCTCTCAWGTTGGTTTTTGTGCAGGCCTGGGATGTGTTGTTTGAGACGTACTGAAGCGCAGTTACGGGGTTGTCGTCTTGGATATTGCATGGGTTTGTTGCTYGCTGGCTTGCTGAGACCTTGAGCTGGTTTCGGGCTGGTTTCGAGCTGGTTTTTGTGCATCTATGGCGTATATGAGACATTAGGAGGAGAAGTGGCGTGCCTGCGGGAGCCGCATTGGCGACTGAAAGAATGTGCGACTTGAAATAGGTGAGAGCTCTGGCCACAAGTCCATGTTTTGAGGAATCATTGAGCCTCATGTGCTCGTGTTTTATGTTCTTGGGTTGTTCTGTTGCGGGTTAACGTTCAACTGCTTTCGATATACTTGGGGGGTTTCTATTGCCCTCTCCGGCAGTTTTGAACTTTCTCTTGTACATTCTTTCCGATGAGTTGATGGAATCTCCCTGTGTGTCACTGCTTTCGCCACTACTCAGGCAAGTACTCCGTACTTTATATCGCAGTAGTTTTTCTGGGAGTTTTAGGGAATTTCTTGCTTGTCATAGTTGAGCATGTTGCAGAGAGTGTTGTGGCATTAATTGCACTGCTCAATCTATGCTACAAGCACATGTTTGCAGCTTCTAATGTGCTTCGGCGCTTAGCATGCTATCCCCTGAGTGCAGTCGTGTCCTGGTTTGCTGAAAGTCAGCAATTAGGGGAGTCAGAGTTCTTGATTTCCGCCTCGCTCTTGGTCGTATTTTTTGTGGCCATGAGCGATTCTCTTCTCGAAGTACTTTGCATTCCCCTCAGAAAGTTTCAACTCGCATTGCTCTAACGGTTCCGTTCCTGGAGCACAAGTCTTGAACTCTGACATCGTACTGTGTATCATGTCGCCATTGGCCTCACCGGCAATTTGTACTAAGCTAATTGAACGCATGCGTAGTTGTGTATCCACAATGGCCTCAACTCTGTTACGTGAGTATCAATATCACAGTACTGAAGCACAGAATGGTACGGTTGACTGCCATAACTTCAGTACTCAGGTTCGGAGAACTCGACCTAGCCATCGCTACGAGGCTCCGGAGGCAGAGGATATAGAGAGACGCATTCGCAAGAGCGTGCAATCGACTGATTTCGTGTGGTACTATTAACCCACATTTTGATTGCATGTCCACAGATTCACGAGCCCCTGCCTGTTGGTGGAGCTTGCATTAATCTTCATCGAGAAGATCGATGAAGCAACTGGAGTTCCAGAGTCAAGCGATCAAGGGCGACGACATTCTTCCTGACGTCAATCTTCATTAGAATTTGAATGGTGTTTGAAGCGCTTGATCGAAGAACGGGCTGCACCCCTGCTGCTTGTGGACATGGATTTCGACCGGAGGCGAGAGGGCGGTCGCTACAACCGCGTGGTGTGCAGTTGCAGTGACGGTGTCTGCACCGGCATCAAAAACGTCAACAATCCCCACGTCAGACCTTCTCAAGTCGCCGTCGCGAGCTCCCCGAGCGACACCCCATCCCGATKCAGAACCTACCACCTGGAGCTTCGTGACCTCTGTTACAAAATCATCARGAAGCCTAAGAATCCCAAAGGCGTATGGGAAACCATCAAAGCCGAAGTGGCCACTCTGARAGCCAAGCCCTCGCACTACGTCCTGAAGCACGTCAGTTGCGAGGCGAGGCCTGGGGAGGTCATGGCAGTGGCTGGTCCAAGYGGCGCAGGCAAATCGACCCTTCTYGAGGTWCTGGCTGGCAGGATCAAGCCTGGCTCTGGATCAGGAAGCATCCTCGTGAATAGCCAACCTATGGACATGCAGCACTTTCGCCGCATCAGTGGGTTTGTCATGCAAGACGACGCGCTCTTCCCCACTCTCACAGTGCGCGAAACGCTCATGTTCTCAGCCAGGCTACGCTTACCCAGCGTGGTGCCTTTAAGCGAGAAGATCGCGCGAGTGGAAGCGCTCATGACGGAATTAGGGTTAAGTCACGTCGCGAGCTCGAGAGTCGGGAACGAGCATGTGCATGGACTTTCAGGTGGGGAGAAGCGACGCGTCTCGATTGGCGTGGACGTGATTCACGACCCAGCCGTTTTGATTTTAGATGAGCCCACTTCTGGGTTAGACTCGGCCGCSGCGCTTCACGTTTGCAGCATGCTGCGCACCATGGCAGTCTCCCACAACCGCACCATCATTCTCAGTATCCACCAACCTGGTTACCGACTATTACAGCTCTTTCATTCGATTCTKCTCCTTGCGCACGGCGCAGTGGTGCACCATGGAACTCTTGAGCTTCTTGAGCAGAGATTACTCGCGACGGGACACAAGATTCCGCCGCAAGTGAACGTGCTGGAGTACGCCATCGACTCAATCGACGCACTTGACATGGACCGAAGCAGCATCTTCTCCATTCGCGGRAAAACCGAGCTTCCCATTCTTTCTCTCCGGGAGCTTTTCGTGCTCGATCCTGCAGCACAGCAATTACTCCCCGACGATGATAGCATTCCCGAAGTGGCCGAAGTCGACGTGAAGCTCCACTTCGCGAATTCAAGCCTGCAAGAGATTCTCATTCTCGCTCATCGGTTTACGAAAAACGTGATCCGCGATAAGCAGCTTCTGATTGCGAGGACGATTCAATCAATTGGAGCGGGATGTGGGTTAGGGACGATTTATCTTCACATGGGTTATGGTGCACCAGGACTCCAGAAACGTGTGGGATTCCTCGCGTTTACACTCACGTTTCTGCTCACGACAAGTATTGAAGTTCTGCCCATTTTTCTTGAGGAGCGCACCATTTTGAAACGCGAAACTGGTCGCGGCGCTTACCGCCTCTCCAGCTACGTGCTGTCCAGTACTCTGGTTTTCCTGCCGTTTCTGTTTCTGACTGCGCTCATGTACGCTGGTCCAGTGTACTATCTTGTAGGATTAGCGCCTGATACCGACGCGTTTCTCTTCTTCCTGTTAACGCTCTGGCTCGTGCTCGTGTCCGCAAACTCCTTCGTGGCGTTTTTTAGTGCGCTTGTCTCGAATTTCATCATGGGGAATACGTGGGTGACGGGCATCATGGGGGCGTTTTTCCTTTTCTCCGGATACTTCATCGCGAAGGATTACATGCCGAATTACTGGCTGTTTCTGCATTACTTGTCACTGTTCAAGTATCCGCTGAATGCGCTGCTGATCAACGAGTATACGCACGTCGCGGACAAGTGCTTCGGGCCGGATTACAATGGGCATTGCTTCGTGACGGGWAGGAATGTGCTGGAGAATATGTTTCTGGACAAGGAGAACAAGTGGATGAATGTGGGCATCATGGCSGGGTTCGCCGTGGCGTACCGTGTTATGTGCTTCATGGTGCTGCATTACAAGCTCGTGAAGAGGCACAGATGAGATCGGTTCGAGCTGCAGGAGTTGCCATCCAAAGATCACTAGCTCACGCGGTGGGTTAACTGTTTATGAAGTAGAGAATGTTACCGCACACAAATGCTTGCCAAGTCGTTCTACTCATTTCAGAACATCCAGATCTAGCCTTTAGTTTCTGCGATTGATTCGAGGCGTTTAGAGCAAGAAGGATAATGAGTTCTGATCTTCTTTTTGTCTAACAATGAAACAGGGCCACGGTTGCTTTGAACACCAAACTTGACATTACAGACCAGGAGTGTATCTCTGGAAGGAGACACCGAGGATATCAGTGGTGTTCACGTGCATGTAGTTAGTGGAATCAGTACCCTGGACTCTTCAATGACTTTGGTCTAAAGATCGAAGTTACTCTGCTTGTGGATCAATCTCTTTTCTGGTATTTCTGCTTGGCTGACGAATTAATTAGTGCCGGTGTTACAATAGTAGTCACATGACTCATTGGATGGGAGATTTAGCTGAAAATTCTCTTTCTTGTCGGTTTGTTTATACAGCACCAATAAAACTTAGTTGGGGTAGTAAGCACCGGATTGAATCAGTGAGTGACTTGGAGCTCACGTTTTGTGTGTTTCGATTGTATGGTTTATCAAGTTCTSTGCTAATTGATTGCTTGTTTCCTTGCCTGTAGTACAGTACAGTGCCAGATGATCTGATTGATCCGACTACTTAAGAAGCAAAATTCTGCAACGATTGTTGAACTTTCTGAAGTGAGATATCTGTGTGAATCGTACCAAGTTAGGTTGCATTGCCCCGCCTGTTCAACTGGGGATTACACGTTTTAACTTGCCGATCAAATTGCTTTAATGTAGCAACACCCATAACCGTCAAAATAAGAAGTTCAGCAGAGTTGGAGGCACATTTTTCTACAGACCATATTTTTCCTAGATTAGCAATTGAAAATCATGAATTTTCAAAAAAAAAAAAATAGAATTTTTGGATGAGGCGTCTAATTTCCATGAATTTTTAAAGTAGAACTTCCGAGGGCACCCTAAACCGCACTCTAATAAATCTGCCTTGATTCTAGCACCAAAATCTAAAAAAATCAAAGCCCACCAACCACAATTAAGCATGGACAAGGTACCTTGGAGACAATTTAAGGGAACTCTAGCAAAGGTTATGGGTACAGTGACTGTTATGGGTGTTGCTACAGTTATCGGAGTTCGCTCGCACTTGGATATGTGCTGGAACTTGGAGATGTGTTGATTGATGGCTTGTTCACATTACTCGTTCTTCTCTGTGGCTCTGATCCCGTTTGGTTCGTGTCTGTTGTCTTTGTTTTCTGTTCTGTTTAGCCTGCTGAAAATGTAAGAAAGGTTCGCCGGGTTTAWTTTTCCCTGTACCGTTTCCCCTTTCATTGAAAATTGTCCACGTGTTTAAAAGAACCCAAAGAAATTTATTGCTTTATATGGATCTGAAGAATAAGTGAAATTCGGATGAAAATCGGTCATCTTTTTTGTGACATGAAGAACATGATTCTGTCTACTGTTGAAGTTCCTCAAATTCTCGTGCCACTTGGACTTGCAAACTGAGGACAATGTGAGAAACTCGAATGCAAAAAAACGAGCTTCCAACTGTGCCCGAAAATAGGTAGCTTGTAAGATTGGCTGAACAAGGTTCTAATCATACCAGGTTCTACAGACTGGGGTCGGTTGTGATGGGGATACACAAAAATAGAATTGGATTACAAGCATGCGTGTACAGCCACGTTGTGGTAGCCAAGCAAAAATGAAAAAAATGTTTCACACTAAAAAGGCTTGTACGTTCAAAACTTGCAGTTTGTGTTTCTACATTAGGTGTAAGGAACATTGCAATTTATGCTTGCTAGACCCACCTAGAGCAGTAGACCCATAACCATTTGAGGTGGCTTATTTTCTGAATGCAACAACCTCTTGCTAGTGTCACATATTCAACAAGTAAACGTAAGTAAGTAATGTCACATGCTAAACCATGCCCCAAATAATCTTGAAAATAAGTAGAACTCAATTCAAGATGTTCAACCCATGTACATCAACATATGGGTGTGGGTTTAGAAATTTACTAAGTTAAACTTTGGGAAAAAAAATCATAATTGATATCTAAAGAGTGTATAACAAAGTGTTTTGGACTCTTGTTTGAAKTGCCATTAATATTCAAAAGCATTTATGGCAATTTAATAATGGAACCACTACAAGAAAAATAGTGTCCAAACCAATATGAAAATGAATTGATATATTTGGGTTATTTCTGTTAATTAGGACGTCTTGATTGGGACAATAATGAATACAACTATGTTGCCATTTTATTTTGTGATTTGGTCAAACTTTTATTATTCAAAAATCCACATAGTAGACTGCCACATAGGCAAAATAATGCCACATAGACCAAAGTAGCTTGTATCTAAACCTAGGGAGTATTCCTCTTTGTTGAAATCCTAGGGGTTTTGAAAAATTGCCAGCTAAGAATGTTATGAGCCACTACATTTTTAGCCTTTTAGACATTGTCACCCCTTTTTTTTCTCGAAAAGTATTTAAAATTCTTAAGATTCATGAATTGCTACTCTCCTTTAAATCCCATGTCATTATTGATGGAAATATTCTACATGCATTGTAGAAGAAAAAAACCCAACTATATATTCAAAGATGTTATGAAAAGATGAATTGGCCTAGGTTGAAAAACAAAATTTTAACAAAATGCTTGCAATTAATGAGCCCTTTATATATAATGACCTCAAAAACAATAACCTTCAACCATTTAGTGGAGGGATGCACACCATTCTTGGTATAGTTGGAAGACCAAATTATATTTAAGCTAAAGTACGTAGAGTTTTCACTATAAGAAACGTTAGGTGATGTTTTCAAATTTTTTGTAACGGATCTTAGATGATGTCAATTGCAACAAATCCATGTTTTTATGTTAGCATTGATGTTATGATGGACATTTCGTTGACATAAAAACATGGGTTTGTTGCATTTGACATCATCTTAAATTTGTTATAAAAAATTTGAAAACTTCACCAAAAACGTGGGTTTTTTATAGTGCATTATAGTGATTGTAAGAAGAATAGGGAAAATGATGGTAAAAACAAATGGCAAGAGTAAGAGAAAATTGGGTAAAACCTTATGTAAAGAGTTTTCTCTACAAGGTTGTTGTACAAGGGCCTCAATAATACCCGGATAGCATTGTTTTATGCATCATAACATTGTTATCCAGTGCCAAGGAGGTCACTTTTGCTCCTCTAGAAAGTGGAAGCCTCTAATGTTGCAACTTCCTAGCCAACAAATGACTCTACCAATCAACCAATGTCACTAGCGTTGAAAAGTCCCTAGTCAACCAATGACTCTTTGCAACTAAACTAGATTCATTCAATCTCCAAGGGGAATGGTTTAGACTACTTAATGGTGCAATGCTACAATGCTCCCGCAATTCACTTTTGGTTCCATAATGTTTTGGATCCAACTATGCCAACATTTGTAGGAAATTTACCTTAAGGAAGAGTCTGAAAGAAAATGGAAATATTTCATTAGATTTCAACAAATAATTGCTAAGAACTTCCAAAAATCACATTGTTACTACATAAATAACAATATTGTTATGCAAAATTCACGAGATTTATGTGCCTCTACCAATCCTTGGAGTCAAACTTGCGTATAAAAAAAACCCGATGCTCCTTCCATGCCAAATTCCCTCTATGCTAGATATGATTCCTGCTAAAAGTTTCCCTTCCTCAACGATATACAACTGGAAACTACAATCAAAGGAATTTTATGTGAATTTTCACAACATTGTTTACCCATGAGACTAGGTCTATTTTTCATTATTTTTATTTTTTAATTTTTTTTGGAAACAAATGGAAAATTTCCATTGACACTCTTTTGCGCGAGACGTTAAGTACCCCCTTAGAGCAAAAGGGGGGCCTCCGTGGCAGCAGGCCCTTCGGAAGCTGCTCTGCCCATGCTCTTAGCGCGGCAGTTGCCCGTCTCCTCCCGTCTTCTCGTCTCGACTTCTCACTTCAACTCCAACTTTGTCTCCCACTCCCACTTCTTCTCCTGCTCCATCTCCCGCAACTCCAAATCTGATGCCAAACGATCGCATTTTTGAGATGAGACAGCATTGCAGCTCCAGATTTTTTGAGAGCAACCTTAGGGTGTAGATTTTAGTTGCTCGTCTTTTTGTAGTGCAAATTTCAAAAAACGGAAACCGGATCTGGATTTTGAGCGCAAGTTTTTGGAAATTGAAGAATCCTCTATTACTCATTGTTGTGGTTACATTAGTTGAGGTGAGCAAATCTGCTCTTGATTCTTCTTAAACTGCTTCTCTTTTGATATTTTGACCTTGTGTCCTAGGATTGATATCATTTTGTCATTAGGAGATGGTGCAACAATACTCACTCAGTGTTGTCGCACAGCCTAAATTGTTCCACTTTTTAGGGTTTCCATGACGGTCGGTGTCATTTTGCTTCCATTGCTTGTGAAGTCTTTCTTTTGAATCCTTCAGAATCGCTTCTTGGCCAAATAATCACTTCTCAATCGATCCTTTTGAGGACTTAATTTCCAGGCAGCAATGTGAAATTTGCTTCTGCGAGAGACCCTGTCTTGGAAAATGCTCACTATAGTGAAAATATGAATACTGGTTAGGTTGACTTGATCACATCATAATCTCGATCTTCAGCACCATTGTCTGCAACTGCACTGGACAGGAAAGCAAATTCCAATTTCGTGTTCTATTTGGGGATTACTAGTCTCCCATATATTTGAAATATAGATGACAATTTTTTATTCTCTCTTCAATCCATTCAATTCTGGCTTCTTCAATCCATTTTCTTCTTTTGGGAATGTAAATCATGTTTGAGTGGCACCAAAGGTATGCCTTACAGGATTTGGAACTCTTTTTCACAGTCAACATTCTAAACAAGCTAAATTCTTGTTTCAGACTGTTCTAGGTGCAATCCGCTTACTGCATGTGTATGATGTGTGTTTTACTCGTGTAAGAACAAAAGAAAACATACTAAACAAAGTGCCACTAACGAGCGCCAGGCGTAAGGGCAATTTTTGCAAACCTCCGTATCAAGGATAACAAAATTGGCAAAATTCCATGGCACTCTTGAGGACACATAGCCTTGGATACTAATCCAGATAAGTGCTACAAAAGTTTCTAGCTTTGTGCAGATGAATGTCACCATTCATTTAAAGAACGACAAATGATAATTCCATTGCTGCACACATTACAATGTATGATACTCCGTACTAAGCAGTAGAGAAACATAGATCAGAAGCATAGCAATTTGCGGAGGAGTTCTCCAACAGGTTAGTTAAACATTGTGCTAAAGTTGTAAAACCAAAGAGACGCACACATTATGTGGATATCAAACACACTGTACATTGCAAAAACGATTGATGTCATCATTTGGATCCCTAATGCAAACATCCTACATCCTGTCCTCTGCAGACACATTGATACAACAAAGTATAAATATTCAATGTCCTCCTATGTACATAATACGAAACTAGTTTCATAACAATCGCAATCGACACTTTCGCATGGAAGAGCACCAGCCAGAAATATAGCCTAAGGCATAAAAAAAACTAGTCTATAGTCCTTCATCCCTCATACAGATTTGAGCCTGCGCTCAAAATCTAGATCTGGTTTCTGTTTTTTGAAATCTGCGCTGCAAAACGACGAGCAACTAAAATCTGCACCCAAAGTCCTACTGCGCTAAAGCAAATTTGGAGCTGCGATGCTGTCTCATCTCAAAAATGGGATCACTTTGCATCAGATTCGGAGCTGCAGGAGATGGAACAGGAGACGAAGTAGCAGTGCGAGACGGAGCTGAAGTGAGAAGAGTACGCAAGAGGACGGGAGGGACGGGAGGGAACCTCTGGTCGGAGGATTCTCTTCTATACCGATATGATCGTCAATGTTGAGAATGCTGAATGCGGCTCTAATAGCATTTTAAAAACAGCAGAATGTTGAAGGCAAAGATAAAGCGGCAGATTAACGGATAAGAATATTGATCAGCACACTATCTGTCCTGTGACAGCCATTCAACTTATTTTTTGAGGCCTCGTAAGAACAGAGGAAATTGGATGTCATTCGGCAGCCCGCAGCCAACTGTAGGTTCCGAGCAAGGACTCGCGGGACATAGGGATTTCCAGGACAGAATACTAGAATTGCAACTCTCAATCTGCAGCAAAGATTAGGAAGCACAACAAACCCAGATTCCGTAGGGCAATTGAAATGGCCGAGTCCTACGGTATCCCATATAAATTACCTAGCAAACACAAAACCGAGCTCACAATAAACAGAAGCTGCATTAAAATGGACGAGCGTAGAGAAATCATGGCTTAGTCCAGGCCAGAGAGGCAACAGTGTTTGGGTCGATCAAAACCAAAAAGTACCGCGGCCCATCGTCAAAGAGCAACCAACACAACTAACTGATCAATGCCATCAGAAAAACCAACAATTCGCAAATTGCCAAAGAAATTAAGCAAAGCGACAGAAGAAGTGCACACTTAATGCTACAAATGGTAAAAATGTCACGGAGCGATTCTAAGATTCATATCTTCTGTCACCACAACATTTCATACTTCGATGCATGAACACAGAGCGCTCCCATGCATGAGGAAAATCGACGAATTGCACATTGAAAGATCGAAAACGTTACATTACACACAAGACTACTCCCTCTACTCTACCTGTCCGTAGAAGATCCCCTCAATCTTGACCTCCTTGGGAGCCTTGGAACCCAAATCCGTGTCAGAAGGCTGCACGCTCTCGAACGTCCCCGCGATCTCGCCAGTCGAAGAGTCAGACTTGGCGATGCTGAAAGTGATCTTGCCCGACGCGGCGGCAGTGTTCTTCACGTTCTCCTTCGCCAGCTCCTCCTCGTCGCCAGCGCCGCCGGCGATCAACGCCACGGCGTTGTCGTAGCCCGTCGAGCCACCACGGCCCTTGGGGTCCAAGAAAGAAGAACCACGGTACGAAGGCACGATGTACGTCCCGCCGAAAGAACTCGGAGTACCCTCCGCCACCAACTCCTTGATGGTGAACAAGAAAGGAACGCGCTCGCCGCCAGAAAGCTGCACCGTCACCGCAGCGTAGTCGATCCCGTCCTTCTCCTCGAACTTCACCTTGCCGTCGCCGCCCACAGAAAAAGGGCCCTCGATCTCGTCCAGAGTGTAAGTCAGACGAGTCATCAGYTTCGTGTTCTGGAAACCCTCGCTGCCGCCCTTGAACGGAGACTCCGCCTTCACCGTGAACGAGGTCGGCTCCAAGCAAAGCTTCTTCAAAGTGTAGCTACCGGACTTGATCGAAAACTTGTCCGAGCCGCTGGCGATGATGGGGCACTGGTTGGCGGTGCCGGAGCCCTTCACTTCGTTGTACGTCTGGGACACCACCTCGTCGTACGTCAGACGCGCCGGATTGCCCTCGGCCACGGCAGCCTGCAAAAGAAACGCCAAGCCAATCAACCTAACGAAGTCGACGACCACTTCCCTACCATAGAGACCGAGCTCTCCACTCATGCAGAAAGCCCATTCCAGAACCCTACGCTCCATTGGAAACCAGCTCACGCTCATGCTCGCATGTCCTTCCTTCACGAGATTCACGACATCCATTCCAAGGAAATCGAGCCCGTCCGCTTTGAAGAGGGGATGGCGGTCCAATCTCCATCACGGCCGATTACGGTAAGCCATGGCATCCGAGCCAATTCAAAGGAAATGGAAACCCACCAATGCAACAACATAGTCAACCCAAGCCACAGCTCCAATGCAAATGCAAACCACTTACCCCGGCCATGAGAGCGGAGGAGGCCAAGACGATGGCGGCGGCCTTGGCGCCATCCACGATGCTCCTCACATTCTCCTCCAAATTGCACGACACGCGAGACGCCGCGGGCCTAAAACCGAAAGCGCTGCTCACCGAGGTGGGCCGGACGCTCTTCTCGACCTTGGAGCTGGAAGAGGCCAGAGACGCCGAAACCTTGCACCCGACGGACGCGACGGAGGCCGCCATAGCTACCCAAATTCAAGCCCCGCAAGCCCAATGCAATGCTCCACAACACAGCAGCAGTCGCACACACGATCCCCGAGCCCGCTGTGGCGTATGTGAAAGCTTATTGCTCTGGCGCGTTCGGTTTCCTCTGGCTACGGTTTCGGGTGCCCCGCGGGCTTGGGTCCCTCGGATGGGGAGCATCCGCGAACTGGATAAGGGCCTGGGATTGGGTATTGGTGGTGCAGGGGATAAGGCGTCCAGTAAGAAAGCCGCGCTTGCGGGGACCCGGGCTTGGGGCAGACTCACTCCCGACCCCGTATCCGTGGTTCCAATGGGACTGTTCGGCGACCGGGACCGGGATGAGGACTGGATAGCCTCGTGCTTTGTGGGATTTGTGATATGTGAGGGTCCGTTGTTCTCCTTGTTACCCGCGAGCTGCAAGAGATAGAAACCCTGCGTTATGAAGAAAGTGTGATTTTCACTGTGTTAATAATGAGAGTGGGCGTGGCTTGTTAATTTTCTCTACAACTTCTAAATCTTCATTGTTTATCAATCTTCACATTTCACCCGTAGAGGAGATTGAAAACATTGGCCTTCTTTAGTAAGCAAATTTCTCTGAAGGATGAGAAGTTGGTGAGAGTAAACAAGAGCCAGTGGGAAGCAGTCCTAGGTGAAAATTTCAGACTCCTTTTGCTAGTGTGGAGAATGGGAACCTCCAAATTTACAAAATTTGGAATGCAAAGAATTTGAGATTTTCAAGTGGGAATGGATATGCAAAACAGCAAAAGGAGGAGGACGCTTGATGAAGGTTAAAATATTGTAGACCGTAAGATGAAGGCGCATAGTGCACCCAACACACAAAACATGAACTACGTATAATGAAGGAGATAATAGTTTTTTATGAAAGAATCTTCTTTACATTCAACAGGGGTAGTTACACCTTCTTTGAATAGTTAATTTTCCTGAAGAATGAAAAAGTAGTGAGAGAATCAAGGAGCCAATGATGAGCCGTTGTGTGTGAAGATGTGGCCTCCTTTTTTGTTGTGTGGAGCATGAAGAATGAAAATTGGAGAATGCATGTGATGGAGGTAGTTTTGCAAAGATTACGAAACCAATTAGACAAGCTGCAAATGGATAAGGCTAGAGTGAAATCGGCATAGGGATGAAAGTACGGCAAGAGATGGTGAAAGTGTAAAAGTATAGAGTGCAAGACCAAAAATTCTTCAAGAAAATTTCTTCATGCCTATTTCTTCATCTACAAAGGAAAAGAATGGTTGCTCTCATTTCTCAAAGAATGGGACTTTTGCAAGCCATGGGTAGCCAAAGAGAAAGCGCCATATCTAAATCTTTGAGAAGTGAAACCAAGGTGGAAAAGGTGTGACTATCCTTATTATTCACCTCTAGAGAAGAATAATCACCATGGAGTAGATTTTGCATAAAAAGAATATTTTGCCATGGATAGTCAATGGAAAGCTTGCATGTCCCTATTTTTTGAAGAATGGGCGTGCAGTGAAGAAGGTGTGACTACCCCTATTATTTTTCTATTGAAAAGTGAAGTGACAAAGAAAACACAACACTACTCTATTGAGGATATACAAAACTAAGTAGATGACTATTTGTAGCGGCCTATCTAATTGACTACTAGGCTCTGAACATTGTTTTTCCTAGGAAAAGAATTCTTGTAGAAAACCATAGCGTTGGCTTTGGACTTGCTTGATTTTAAAACCAAATGAAGATTCTAACCCCTAAATTTCCAAAAAAATTTGAGCTTTCTGGAATTTGCTCAAAATTGAACAAAAAATCATTATTTTAATAAATTTTATTAATTTTCTTAAATTGTAACTATACACATTCAAACTAGACATGTTAGAGGTCTCATGGAAGAAGAACACACAACAATACCACATATTGATTGAAAGATTATAATGTTTAATCATGAGGGTGTTAAAACAACGAAAGTGATTTTGAAATCTTTCAGTTCTCTTTTCACATTTCAAATCTAAAAAAATGTTCACCAAAAAATATGAGGTTAAAGGGCATAACATGAATAACGCCAATCAATTTAGGGCTTCTCAAAATCTATTCTACAATTCTTTTTTTTGAATTTATAATGTGATTTTTTCTCCAAGATCTAGTGTGCTTGAGGCTCATTTCCAAGAGCCCTGAGCACTAGAAAATCAAGACTTGAAATGGACACCCTTGCACAAAATCTTGAATAGAAAAATCAAAATCATTCATTTTTCAAAACCATATTTTTGATGCTAAAACTAGAGTTGAAAAAAAATTCAAAAATATAAACTACTAAAAATAGTAAATGGTAAGGTTTTCTTCAACTTCAAAGTTTGTTAACACTATAAAATTTTATGCCTCGGGCAATTAGAGGCCCTATCATTTCATCTCACCTGCCTTGAGTTGGTCGACAAAATGGCTGATGGTATTGTCTCTTGCACAAGTAAGTTTTAAGAGTTTATCATTGTAGTCTTTAATCCCTCCTAATCCAAGGGGAGTGTACTTACAAAATAGGCTAAAACTGTCAAGAGCTTGACCAATTTGTTTGCTCATTTTTTCTTGAGGTTGGATAGAATGTAACCTTAGGATCTTGAAGTTCATGTTGAGAATGAGCATCTCAAAGGAAATTCTAATTATTCAACTGCACATATTAGTAGATATTAAATGAAGTTTTATTTGAGTCAATGGAAAAACAAGGCAGTGCACTTTGAAGGAGCAYATCTTAGTGAGAATACTATTAAATGATGACCTTTTTGTGCTTAATGAAAGAGAGAAAAGTTGAGAATTCTCATCTAAAATTTTATAACATTTTTAGTATCTTTCAATTCATGGTGGAGTTTGCAATATATGGTGGCTATAGAAACAAAGTAGTGTTTGTAAGAGACATGATAATGGAACACTTGTCTTTTCCTTGAGCTTCTTGGATCTGTCCTTTTTGAGGTGGGCAACAATTGCATTGGTTGTCTGACTTTTCAATAAATGTCCAAGTGAACCCCCCAAAAATGAGCTATGAACTACACTACACCATTGAACTTTTAAAAACTCCACAACTTGCCGCATTTTAACTCGGAATTTGATGAAACTAACGCCATTGGATTACAATGTTGTCTATTTTTGTAACTGGAGGATTCAACATTGCAAGAGTATTGTTCAAACACCACAATGAAAATTCCCAATGTTCCATGCAAAGGCATTGTAGAAGTAGACGGTGTATGAATTTAAAGAGTTTTGTATACATTCACCTTCAATTTGGAGTGGTTAAGGTATTCAACTTTTGGTAGTTCGAAACTTGGAATTGACATTCATTTTGAAAGACAAAGATTTTGCCTTTTCCATCAAGACACTTACCAATTTCTTAATAAAGTTAATGGACACCTTACTATACTACTTCCAAACTATGGTGATTTCCCTTTTTTTTAGCACCAAAATTGCTTTATACTTAATTACCAGATTTCTATTTGCCTCATATTTCTTCTTACTTTTTAGCCCACGTCACTTGCCATGTTATCGGTACAGTTTTCCCAAAAGCATACTTGCATCCCATTATTAGATGTTCTTTTGATGCCCTTGGAAGACCGCAAGTTCCTAGACTGTGGGAACTCCAAGAACTTTGTCACATTTGCGCGCTAACGCGATCGAGAGACTGCCACGTCAAATAATAAGATTTAATCAATTTTCCAATTTTTTTTTGGAAAAAATATCATTTTTAAAGTTTTTTTTATTTTTTTGTTTTTTTTATTTTTTTAATATATAATATTTTGACAACACATAGCATGTTCATAGTAAGGAGAACCCTCAAAAAACATCTAATGACAAGTGTGAATGCTCACTTTCCAAATATTTTCCCCCATCCATTTTCCACTGTTTCAATCTACAAGTGCAAAGGAATCTTGAGACAAGTTGATTAGTATCCTTTGTCCTTATGCTAGAAACGCATCCATATATTTGTCTAACAATTTACTGATTCTGTTAATTTGATCATTTTAAGATACATAACATAGGCATGATCATGTATAACTAATCGGTAGTCTAACTTCCATGCTTAGTCCATGCAAATCCTTCCTACAATTCACAGTCTATATCACAAGGAGATTAAGAGGGTGATACCGGGGAAGGTGTAATATCTCACTGTGTAACTATATCCCATTCTCCATAAACTTTATGTTTTTAAGAAAGTTTGGGGGGTATAGTAACACATTGAAATATTATACCTACGGGTATCACCTTCCCGGTCTCCCTGTGTGTCAATTTGCCATACAACTTCACACAACTTTCACAATCAACTTTCCAACTAGTTTATGATGTAAGCAAGGCATGTACTACATGTTAAAATTCAAATTGCCTAATAATTTGGCAATCCTTGGTTCACAATTAAAGTTGCTCACAACAATTAGACACTACTAATACCATACTTATACACAACCAATTCCTTGAGCAATATAATTCATCAGAAGTGTTGTAAGTTAAAAAATACTACAAAGCGTTTCCCAATGAAATAGACTCAATTATCACAAGAACTTTTGAACTTTATCAATTGTCATATTTACACATAGAAGTCGCCAATCTTTGACTTTGATTCTCCACAATATTCTCAAACTTAAAGACAATTTGAGTACTCAAATAATGGCAAGCCTTTCTTTGGATATTTTTCTTGTTTAAAAGGTAGTTCTTTAAAAAAAAACTTTTTGATTAATCAACCTTTATAATGCCACCGAGAAAATTTTTAACACTCTTTTTTTAGGACAATTTGTCACTAAATCAACTTAAGTCACTCATTGACGAATTGTCCATCTTTACAATAAAATTGTTGATTATTTGGAATCCAATTCTTAGAATATCCTCACTCACAGCCAATTGCCGTTTTCAATTACAAAATTCTAATGAAGACAATTTGTCTCAAGAACTTGCAATTGTCAATCMCTAGCTAATTGACTTGTGCAAGAAAACAATGCCAATCATTGGCAAATACAAATACACGTACAATGCTAAATTGTCAAATTGAAATTTTGATTGGAAGAGCATACCTATACAAAGTTGGATAAGGAGACAAGTATTCACAGTAATCTCAAACAAAATGACAAGTTGTCCTATTTCCCAAGTTTGTTGTGACTATCAACTTGTAAAGTATTTTTACTATGTTTTCACCAAAAATGTTCTAAAACTACTATTTCTTGTACAAGTACCAAATTTTAGAAAAAAAAAACGTTTTTAGATATATGTAACCATAGGATTTTGTAGTTGCTAGTTTGAGAAGATGTGCAAAAATTTCAAAATTTTTTACCTTGGAGATTGGAAGATATTAGTTTTTGAATTGACATAAATCCAATTTTTGGACCTACAAAAGACCGGGCAGCTTTACTTCAGAAAGTCACATTTGTATGAACCAATGTCTAAATAGTGGTAACTCTTTGGATTCATTCCTCAAGGAAAGTTGGCTACATACTTGGAAAATTCAGATAATTTGGAATTGTACAACATATAGAAAAAAGTGTAAATAGAAAGAAGTAGAGAATGAGTTAGAATACAAAATTGTTAAGAATTTAGTTATGGAATTGAGAAATGCCAATCCCAATTGTTGTAATATTGTAATAAAAACTCTAAATTTTAATCCTAATTTCTTATTTTTTTTAATTTTTTTAAAAATTGAGTTCAATAAAAGTCTTCAAAGTTTATTTTAGAGTAGGGATAACATAATTGCCCGCAAACCAAAACTTCTCATAACTTTCATTACATCAATCAAAATGGAATGATTTAAAGCTTTGTAGGTATGTATAAATCTAGAAAGCCAATTTCAAATTTTTATGTCTTAAAAATTTGATTTTTTTCAAAAACAAATTGACCTACGCAAGCTGCCACATGTTCCAACTGCCCATGTTGGTAGATTTCAAATATCCTTTTTTGTGTAAGTTTTTTGAACTTGAGATTTGTTTCACATATTATCAACGTAAAGATTTTCTATGACAAGAACTTTCATGGCGAAAAAAGTTTTTTTCAATCCTTGGTAGGGTGGCAAACTTGGCAGTAGTGAAATTGTCGCTTACAACTACATGTTGGTAGATTTCGAATTCCTCTTTTTGTGTAGATCTTTTGGTTTTGAAATTTGGTACACATATCATCAACATAGACATTAGCTTATGTAAAAAAGTTCATGGCAAAAATTCTCTAAATCCTTGGGAGGGTGGCAAAGTGGACAGTAGTGAGATTTTTCTCGCAACTACACATGTTGGTAGACTTTTAATATCTTTGTTATTGTAAATGTTTTGGCCATGAAATTTGGCACATATGTTATTAACATAAAGATGGACTTGTAATTAAAAATTCAATGCTAAAAAACACTTTTTCCACCCTTGGGAGAGTGTCAAAGTTGGTAGTAGTGGAACTTCTTTCACTTTCACTACAAAAATTCGTAAATGAACTGTACCCGATAGTACAGTGGGCTACCACAAAGATACATGATTTCACCCTTAGTCTTAAAAGTAAATATATCTTTGTTGTAATTAGATTTTTTCAAAAAAAAATTTAACCATCACCCTAAAATGCACAAGATTAGTTATTGCAAGAAGGTAAAAATGCGAAAAACTAATTACAATAAGAAAATATTCATCTTCAAACCCAAGGGCAAAATCATGCTAAAATGGAAATCTCTCTAGAGGAAATTGTGAACTGTTTTTGGAGATGCTTGTTGGCGGAAAGATGTGTCTATGGGGTTTTCTAACATATCTCCGAGACCAAGCTTAAAAAATTCATCACCAATGTTTTTCAACAAATTTTCATATAAAACCATGAATAAAAATATTCACCAAAAATGGGGTTTTGATTTTTTGAATTTGAATTTTGGTATGGTTGATTGAAATTGCATAATACATCAATGTTAGTTGTGCAAAACAAGAAATGTCAACCCTATTTTACATTATGCTAAGAAAATTGATTGTCCAAATATCTATATGGAAACCCATTGTACAACACTTTTGCCACTGCAACATCAAGTGAATACATTTATTTTTAATTTTTACTTCAAAAAATATTTAAAGATATTTTATTTTTACTTTTATTTTATTTTTACTTTGAAATATGGTTTGTTTGCCAATACTTATTTGTASCTTTAATTTTCTTGTAATTTTTCTTTCAAAATCTTTTTACCAATCATTTATCTATTTTTTAATTCTAAAAATATTTAAAAGCATATATAATACAAAAAATTGATAGAATACATGATATTAATGTTACTACTACATATGATTCTTCATCTTTAATGGATTGAAAAAAGGATATGAAAGGAGATTAAGGACGGTTTAGACATCACTTTTGTAGCAATTATAAACTATATACTAATGGTTGTAGCAACAACCAAGGTAACACACAAGATACTAGTTATGCAATGCAAAGGGCTTTTTTCATCAAGCTTTCCACATTTGTAGATTTTTAGAGTTCAAATTTCTCTTGATTGTGGATTTCAATAGTTCAAAAAATTTGTCGCATTTGGTAGAGTATAGAATTTCATGGTTTCAAGGATATGAGAATCTCAAAATATTCAATTGAATTCAAATCATGAATGCTTTCCAATTGTTATGTGTCCAATATCATTGCTCTTTTGACAATCAATATAAGACAATCATTGCATCTTGTAATACATACGTAAAATTTTGGATTGAAATAACATAGAATCATGTGAATTTTTGTAAGGGAAGGGGGGCAAAAGAATTTATTGAGAGAGGACCAAAATTGTTGAAGTGAACAAGAAGAAATAGAGTGATTTACAACCAAGGGAATTGGATAGGTTTCCCCATGCACATGGGAAACTAAAACAACTTCCACTGTGGCATTGTGTAAATATATAATTTACTTCAATATTCCATCAAACTGGTTATAAAGGTTGATTTATATTTAAATGTTCAAGGATTACTTTGAATGAACAAGAACTTAAGTGGACCAAACATGAGACCCCAAGTGAATCAATAATAAATCTATTAAGTAGTTTGAAGAAATTGCATAATAGACAATCCATTTTTACCTTCCACTTAACCCTATAAGGACACTATGGACCCAAGTGACTTGATGAATGACTTCACACTATTAATTGTAGAAACATAGAATGCACCTATTGATCCAATGATTGGAGTTTTTTTGGTGACTACCTTGGTCATGAGAGGTTGCAACCTTCTAGGGTGAACCCTTTTTTTCAATGTCCAAAATCTAGATGGTGAACACTGAACAATGGGGTTTTAGAGACTTTTTAAAAACAAAACTTCTCATTCATCCAGACCTATGCTTGATCTTTTGGTATGGTGAGGATTAATATATGTTTATAAATATATAAGCAAAAACATGCCAAAATACAAGAATTCAGGTGCTAAGGGGTTAATGGCTACATGAGTGCTCGGCTCTTGTTAGAATAGAAACACCCCAAAGCATCCTTGTTTCCATTTTTGTACCACTAGACTACCATTAAATGTGTTCCTATACTTTTGTTGATGTGTCCTTCAATTGCTTAACTCTAATTTGCTGACGCATTTGAAGGACACATATTTCACTCAAATTTTACAGATTTGGTTTAGGATCTATCTATGTAACACTTTCAATGGTCTAGGCCATTGGCACTTTGAAAAATCTATTTTTCTTAATATTCATCTTTTTAACTTGCTAATACTATAAAATTTTTATTTTTAGGAAAGATACCTCCAATTCTACTAAATTGTTTATATTGACGGTTTTGGGTGTTTGTACAGTAGACTCCAAACAAAAATTGGTGCTCATGCAAAGTTAGGTACCATAGGTGTAGGTCAATTTCGAAAATGACTTGTGAAAATTTGGAAAATGTTGAAATAAATTAAAATATTTACAACTATTTCTAAAAATTTCTAAAAATTATTTTTGAGAAAAATTACGAAAAGGAATACACTTACGCATGAATAGAAAGAATCAATCCAAAATTAGGAAAAAGTGCTGAAAAAGAAAAAATACCCATCTGCCTACCAAATTGTCGAAGTGAGAAAAGTAAACTATTTTGGCATGAACTTGCCGAAATAGACCTACACTCACGGTAGAATTAGCATTGCTGAATTTTTTATTCCAGTCCGGGCAACCCTCGTCCCTTACTCCATTACAGAATTCAGGATCTGCCTACTGCCCGGGCTCGGAGGCGGGCAGGAAGAGATGGGATTTCAAGAGAACTCTTGGGAACGCGTTTCTGTGCGTGCGCCGGGGCAATCATTTTCCCATTTCCTCCTCCCATTCTCTCTTGCTGTGTGAATCATGCTCCACCCTCGCCGGGCGGTCTTTGGAATTTGGACGCTGGTGAGGAAGCTTGGGAATCCGATACGCTCGTGAATGAGCTAACTTAGTTAGATTGATTCCTCGGGGTTTTCTTCAGTTTTCTGAACCAAATGAACCGGTACATTCCAAACGTATAATCGAAGGTTTTCTTCTTAAGGTTACTTTGATTCCAAGGCTTTCCACAAGCCCTCCAGAGCTCTGCGCTCTTCCGCACGAGTCCAATTTACGGAACTCCAAGCTTGTGGGAATTTTTCACTGATTCAGGTTTTGCAATAAAGCCCATTCCCCTCTGTCACTCCCTGCCTAAGAATTTTCTAGCCCAATGTGCCTTTTCTACGAACACTCGACGTTGTGCAGTGCACACCACCATTGATACAATGGCCCTAGAGTTCATCTTCTTCATGCTCTCGTCTCACGCCCCGCCTCGACTGAGCGACTCGCCTTCACTTGAACACTTACATTTTGGTTTCGTTCATTGTTTTGGTCACGAGTATCTCAAAATTCAAGTTAGCCCCTTTTGCAAGAAACTCCCGCAAAGTGCCTCCGGATAGAAAAAATGATGAAGCCCTGGTTGAACTCACGAGGAACCGACTCTACAACATGTCATGGAGTAGCTTGTTAGGCAGCAAGGAAAGGCCCCAAGGTTTCGGCATCTCTGGTCTTCCAGCTCTGAGAGGTGAAAGCTATCCGGTCCTCATCCCGGTCCCGGTCGCCGAACAGTCCCATTGGAACCACGGATACGGGGTCGGGAGTGAGTCTGCCCCAAGCCCGGGTCCCCGCAAGCGAATGTCGTGTAGCTGTATTATTATTTTGATCATGTAACTGTTGTGAATTCTCTTCGTGGAATTGAATGCATCAATAGAATGTGCACACAATTATCAACCTCATGATGATTTCAGCTGAGGTTGGAGGCGGGCCTTGCTTCGGCAAGGGTGAACTGCCTCCCTCCCTCCCTCCCTCGGCCACTCCAAGCCATTCCAAGGGTGCAAAGGGTGCAAAGGGTGCAAGTAAAATACCCCCCTCCCCCTATTTTTGGGTTTTGATTAATTTACTTCTACACCTCTGCTACACGACTTGGGCCTCTGATTTCGAATATGAATTCAGAATTTGCAAACTCTATCATGTGTAAAAAATAAAAGTTCAGGGTTTTATTGAGTGGCCAAGTGAGGGGTCAATTCACCCTCGCCCTTGCTTCCACCATGAGCTTGAGRGGTGGTAACCCCCATTTAGGTAAGTGAGCCCATCATAGGCAAAATGGGAGGAAGACAATTGTGTGCATAATTATACTAGTGGTGTACATTTGAGTTTTACACTTTAACCCTCTAAGGACGTTGTGGATCACTATAATCAGATAGATGACTTCATTGATAATTGTAGTGATTTCATTGATAATTGTAGGAATAAAGAGTACACCTATTGGTTGAATAATCAGTGAATTTTGATGACTACCTTGATCATGGCTTTTCATTGATAATTGTAGTGACTTCATTGATAATTGCCTGATAGTCTGTATCCGGCAGTAACTGCCTACTCACTGTGTATAATGTATAGTGACATAGTGAGTAAAAAAAATTTAATTTTTTTAATTCAACACCCCCTTCCCCCTCCCAAAAAATTTAAATTAAATTTTAAAATTTTTTTGGGAGGGGGGAAGGAGGTGTTGAATTAAAGAAATTTAAATTTAAATTTTTTAATTTAGAACCCCCCCCCCTTTTCCTCTTGTAATTTTGGGAAGGGGGAAGGACTTCAAACAATATGGGACATTCAGTATTCAACCGTATTCGTATTTTATTGTATATGTGTTCAGTAGTATTCGTATTCGTATGTGTATTCAGTTGTATATTCATTCATATTCGTGTTTGTATTTGATCCAACGGTTGGCAATTTTTTGGTGATTTGAGGGGCCTGGGGGGAGAAATCAGATCGACGGCTTGGATTTTTTTCAGCAATTTTTTGTTGATTTGAGGGGCCTTGGGGTGGCAAGCACAAGGCTGGCTGCCACTTTTCAGTGTATAGCATAGTAATAAACCAAATTAGGAACTGTCTAATGAGAATTTCACTTTGTCCAAATAATTAATATAATGTTCAATACATGAGCTCATGGATTTCGATTTCAAAGAACTTGTCTTGAAAGGATGAAGTAATGTCAGTGATACATGAGCACATAGAAAGCACAGGAGATTGATGGCCAATTTTGTTAAGATGGCGATATTCCTTTATTTTTGCACTTTTTACAGTTCAGACCATGCGGTTTGAAATCTAAACCGGTCATAGATTTTTGGAATCTGTACCTATCCTAGATGTTTCAGACTGCGCGGTCTGAATCTAAATAAGTCATAGATTTTTGACATCTTCAAATGTCGTAGAAGACTCTAAATCTATACTTGTCCTACATTTCACTTAAGCAATTCAAACTATAGGGTTGAAAATGGCACATGGAATACTGCCACTTTAATGAAATTTGCCATATTGCCAATTGATGACATAACTACAAGATGCTCTATCTAGTGATTTACATAATTGAAACAATACCATATGCAGAGGATAATTTGGTCGGCTTTACATTAGGCATGAGGCCGGATGGAAGGTCGGCCGGATTTGCCTTCAATCTGGCCCTCAATTCAGCCCTAGTTTTTCCATCTGGACCCAATTAATGTAAAGCCCTTGGGCTGGATTCTAAGGCCCAATTTTCAATTCATGTGCTCTTGGATTTTTTCAATGCTCCATTCAAAAAATATAAAAACATGCATGTTTACCTTTCTCTTCCTTTATTTTCTATTTTAAAAAAAGACTTCATTTATTTCATTTTCTTTTTTCCTCTTTCCTTATTTTTAAAAAAAAAATTTGACCATTTTCTTTAACCTTTCTTTTCTATTCTTATTTTTTCTATTTCAAAAATGGAATTGGTAAAAACACACATCATCTCACAAATGTCAGAGTTTGTGGCCTATCTTCAACAATGACGTCAATTTAGAGATTAATATTTGTACAATGTAGGAGAATAAAAAATGAGGACATGAGGTTATACTAATAATATTAATTTTTACTAAAAATATTTTTTAATTATGATAATTAATTTAATTTTTAGTTTAATCTATAAAACTAAAATAATTTGAATTAGAACATTGCATGCTGAGACCAAGTTAACATCTCATGTTGAGACCAATTGTACAGAGCATTGTGTGCACTGATGTAGCAAAAATAAACACTTTTTGTCCCCTTTGTCAATGAGGGTTTAACTGAACCATAATTACTGCTAGTGGATAGATTTATGTTCTTTAACTTATTCTTTGTACTCCCAAAAATTTAGCAACCCAAATAGGAGGAAGTTCTTGAGTTCACATATAATGATTATAAGCATGTAAAAAATAAAAATAAACTTTGCATTGATAGGTGGAGATTTCTTCAATACAGCAGAAGAGCCCAATCAGGCCCTAGATGGAAGTTCCGGCCATCAAAACCCTTGGCCCGATTGCTCTCTTGGGGCCGGATGGTTTGGCACCAAAACCATGCCACCTAATGTGACACATAGGATGAGTTGTAGTTCCGACTGACCTCAAGTATAAAGCCCTTCGGCCATATTTGGAAAAATTGAGTGATCTTATTGGTTCAAACTTGGAGAGTTCTAGCCGCCTTCAATCCGGTCCCAAATATAAACCAGG
Organism: Pleurozium schreberi; assembly: GCA_006891605.1. NCBI lineage: Eukaryota > Viridiplantae > Streptophyta > Bryopsida > Hypnales > Hylocomiaceae > Pleurozium > Pleurozium schreberi. The sequence continues at coordinate 67,441 of VACF01001516.1, read as the reverse complement.
CCTTATATTCTAAAGCAGAAAGTAATGATAATAAGATCAACTATTTTAAACAGAAAGTAATCAAGCTTGATGGCAAATTTCATTAAAGTGGCGGTATTCCATGTGCCATTTTCAACCCTATAGTTTGAACTCCTTAAGTGAAATGTAGGACAAGTATAGATTTTGAGTCATCTACGGCATTTGGAGATGTCAAAAATCTATGACGGATTTAGATTTCAGACCGTGCGGTTAGAAACATATAGGACAAATATAGATCTCAAAAATCTAAGACAGGTATAGATTCCAGAAATCTATGACAGATTTAGATTTCAGACCGCGCGGTCTAAACTGCAAAAAGCAAAAAAATAACGAAATATCGCCATTTTAACGAAATTCGCCATCTTCAGAATTGGAGCATGATGTTTCCTTCTAATGCCTACCTCCAATTTTTTCTAAATTTAAGGAATGGCATGGTAAATTGTCCGACTTGCACCACAATGTTACACAGTTAGGATGTGCATCCAATTGCGGAGAAATGTTCACAGTTTGAAAGCATGTTTGTTTAAATTCATGAATTTGTTTCACTTGTATTCAAAAACTCACAGTACTTTACGTAATTTTAAAAGTTTTAACAAAAAAAACTTGAAATGTTTATACTTACAGATCGAAGATAAGTGATCACATCTTTAGAAAATGAATATAAAAAACGTTTCAACCGTTAGTATTGATAGTTGCAAAGTGGGAGTGCACATGAAACATAGAAAGAAACATTAATAGAAGTTTGAGAATTAAAGTGGTCATAGCGGCGGCCATTCCTTTCAGAGCTAGTTCAGCCACTTCTGCTGCGGCCGTGGGCGCGTAGTGTGCATTTGCAAAACAAACATGTGCTCATTCTACACTGTCGCTATTAATTAACCCCTAAAGGACCAACATGCGTTTTTTGGCAACATAGAAATTTTGGGCATGTACATGTGACTTGAGTTTTGCATATTTTGGGCTAAAATTTTAATAGAATGTGGGGACAAGAAATATCTTTCATATGCACAAATTTCATGACATTCGGATACATGAATCAAAAGTTATTGCATAATATGTTGTTTGTTTCTCAACTTGGGCAGTTTGAACAGATTTGAAAAGATCACTTTTTCAAAAAATAAAAATTTGAAATTTGTTCTTTAGATTTATATGTACTCAAAAAGCTTTGAATCATTGCATTTCAATGGTTGAGATGAAAGTTATGAGGCTTTTTAGTTTGCGGGCAGTTATGGAATCCCTACCCCCAAAAAAACTTTGAAGTCCTTTGTTTTCCTGAAATTTCAATATTTTTGAAAAAAATAATGCTATTGGATGTAGATTGTTTATTACAACAATTCAACCGTTTGGATTGGAGTTTTTTAATATTATAACTAMTTTATTAACAATTTAGTATTTTGAATCATCCTCTACTTCTTTCTACTTACTATTTTTTTCCTACATGTTGTACAACTCCAAATGATCTGAAAATTTTCATGTGTGTATCCAACTTGCCTTGAAGAATGAATCCTAAGAAGCACAGCCATTTGGGACATTTTTTCATAATGATCTGACCTTGTGAAGTGCAGCCGCCCGTTTTTTCGCAGGGCCCCAAAAAGGATATTTGCCACTTCAAATGCTAATATCTTGCAATCTAAATGGTGGAAATTTCTGAAGTTTTTTCCACATATTCTCAAACTAGAGTACTACAAGATCCTACGGTTACATGTGTAAAAAAAATGATATTTTTCAAAAATTTGGTACTTGTACTATAAATGGCAGTTTTGAAGCATTTTTGGTGAGAACATAGTCAAGGAACTTTAGGGGTTAATCCCTCAAATCCCAACAATTTGATTACCACCGTATGCTAGCTAGTCCAAAGCGGCTTGAGAAATCCACTGTCAGTGCTGCAAGATTGATCGATTACAATTGCTTCACGACTCGATTGAAGTTAGATAGACAGAATGATCTCTGATCGACACATTCGATGAATGGAAATTGCAAGACATTCTGAAAAGAGCCAACATTACGAACTGCTTTTGAAGAGGACAAGAAGGAACTCAACATTGGAAGATTACACAAACTAAGTTGAAATGAGCAATTTAATTACAAGTTCATTCAATTTGAATGATTGCTGTCTGGTTGAGTAATAAGAACCAGCACCACTGTAACAGCAACAGCACAGAGCTGCAGACAGACTGTCCATTGATCATCGGTATTAACAGCGTTAATAGTACTGTCAAGCTATTAAGCTCCTCTATATTTACAAGCAATGTTTTGTACTGTATTGTACATATTTACATGGTGATCTCCACTCCATAATTGCCTTGAGTAGTATTCAAGGTAGCTTGTCTGCCCTTTTCTATTCCTCGTCCATTGGAATTTCCCCTTCTTCCAGACCTTGTTCTTCTTGTATTTTTTTCCGTTGGGCCTTCTTCTTGGCCTCCTCGCAAATGCTCACATGCGTGGAGTCAGGCTCCCTCGGCAACTGAAACCTCAAGTTCTGGAAAGTACAGGCCAATGCACGCACTTGATCGTCTCTGTGTTTGGTGAGATCGTAGAGAAGCTTGCACATCATGTGCAAGCACAAATGGCGCGTGCAATGAGTGAGCCTCTTGCCTTCCACAACACCATGCTTGGTCAAGTGTTGAAGCACACGGAGGCCCTTGCGGAGGATGGCCATCATTAGATTGTTGGATTGGAATTTCCAAAGCATGCTCACAAGGATGTGAAGGCCCTTGATGTCGGATTTGGGCATGAAGACATGGTGGAGGGTGGACTTGTTGGTCTTGAGAATGGCCTCCAAGAGAATGGAGAGGTGGCAGTTGCTTGCCAAACCCACCACTCTTGCAAAAAGCTTGAGGAAAGCCCTTCGTGTGTTGGCCCCTTTTTTGAGGCCCCCTTCTTGATCCAAGAGTGCATCGAGCTCCATGGCTTGATTTGGAGTGAAAAGCCAAAAGAAATGACCACAAAGAGTTGAAGCCAAAGGAAATGACCACAAAGAGTTGAATACAAAAGAATTGAAGAGAAAATAGAGAAGGAAAGAGCTTAGATAGCCAAAGGAAAGGCAAGATGAGAGCCTTGAGAAGAAGGGGTCCAAGCCTTCCTTTATTTATACTTCTAAGAAGGATGGCCATTCTACCAATCCTAATTAATGTAAAAGTAATGGCAACTATTAGTTAACCATTAGTTAACAATTAGTTAACTGGACATTTCCAACGAATCCAAAATTCCTTATTATTAAATGTAAATGTAGAAGTTGCTCGACGCTGTCCAGATTGGCAACTTAATGACTATATTGTCACTGCATGTACGTACTGGAATTAGTTAAGTTCATGCAATGGGATCGTGTCTCGGTCACAAACTGAAACTTCTTCCTCTCGATGTATACATGAATATTTAATTTGTTTTCATCTGTCACTAATGTGTCATTAAAAAACAAATCAAAAAACAATCAACCGGAGCATACGGAGAAGCTAAGGCAACCATTTACTTTGTCCGCAAATTAAATTAAATGGGCTCATCATTGATTCGATCTGCCTTCTTTGCTTTTGCGGCCGCAGTTGTTGGAATGATTATGGCTTCTCAGGAACTTTGCAGAATGGAAGTATTGGCCACATTTCAGACTCAATTCAAGCCTGACTGTCTTACTCAACACACAACAAATCAAGTTCAATTCCTGCTAGTTTTGCAAGCTCTAACTTAACTTAGGATTGCAGTAGTAATAAACCAATTAAATTATAAACTAATGGTCACTTCACTTTGTCCAGATAATATAATGCTCAATACATGAGCTCATGAGTTTCTATTTCAAAGGTGTCTTAAGGCCTCATTTGTTACATTTGGACAAAATGTAGTCTCAATTTTATCGTTGACTCAAGGATAAACCGTTACAACTGTTCAATTTTGAGACTAATTAATAATTTGAGACTTTAATATATACAAATATATAAAAAACTTTGATTGCCCAAAGGTAGCAGTCTCATCTTATCGTCGACTTGACAATAAATCACTATACCTGTTTTAGGGTTGAAGACTCAAAATGTGCAGATTGTTTCATTTTAACGAAGAAGGCCTTTCTTGAAAGAATGATGGAATGCCAGTGATACGTACGTGAGCACACAGAAAACACAAGAAATTATTCCCAATTGATGACATAATTTCAACAGACGACAAAATGCTCTGTCCAGCACTTGGTCTTACTACAAAAATGGGACAATACCGTTTGTAGAGGATAATTATATACTGAAGCACAAAGTAATGATAATAAGAGCAACTATGATAAAAACAGAAAGTAATTGGGAATTGGAGCATGATGATTCCTTCTACTGCCCAGCTCCAGATTTTCCTAATTTTTTAGAATGGCACTGTGAGTAAAAAAATTTAATTTTTTTAATTCAACACCCCCTTCCCCCTCCCAAAAAATTTAAATTAAATTTTTAAAAAATTTTGGGAGGAGGAAGGGGGTGTTGAACTAAAAAAAATTAAATCAAATTTTTTAAATTTAGAACTCCCCCCCTCTCTCCCCTCTTGTAATTTTGGGAGGGGAGGAAGGACTCCAAACAATATGGGACATTCAGTATTCAGCCGTATTTGTATTTTGTTGTATATGTATTCAGTAGTATTTGTATTTGTATTCGTATGTGTATTCAATTGTATATTCATTCGTATTCGTATTTGTATTTGTATTTAGTTGTATATTCATTCCTATTCGTATTTGTATTCATATTTGATCCAACGGTTGGCAATTTTTTGGCGATTTGAGGGGCCTGGGTGGTGGTAAAATTAGATCGACGGCTTGGATTTTTTTCAGCAATTTTTTGGCGATTTGGGGGGCTTGGGGGTGGCAAGCACAAGGCTGCCTGCCATTTTTCAGTGCATAGTAGGAACAAAGAGTACACCTATTGGTTGAATAATCAGAGACTTTTGATGACTACCTTGATCATGACTAGGGTGGACTGACCCCCTCGCTCGGTGACTCCAAGTAATTCCAGGGGTGCAAGTAAAATAAAAAGCCCCCTATTTTGGGCCTGATTAATTTACCTAGCACATTAGCGCCTAATTTGGGGCCTCTAATTGCAAATATGAATTCGGAACTTGCAAATTCTATTATGTGTGGAAAATTTAAAAAAAAAATCAAGGTTTTACTGAGTGGCCGAGTGAGGGGTCAATTCATCCCGGCCCTTGATCATGGGGGGCCATGTCCTTATAGGGTTAATTTTGTCCAAGATGGGCTTACTTATCTCATTTGCTGTGAAGATAGCTTATTTGTTGGAAACAAGACAGACTGTCCCTTTTGTAGGACATTAAATCCTCCATTCGAAGTGGGCGTGGCAGGCTGGAATTACCCTGGGTAAAAACGCTAGAATTTTTTGTTTTTCACATAAATTTTTTTTTGCAAATTCTGAATTCATTTTTGCAATTAGAGACCTCAAATTAGCTAGATGATGTCTAGACCATACCGTAGACACGGCTCAAAATAGGGGGCTTCTTTTTACTTTTACCTCCGGTGAAACCTGCTGGGCCCATTTCGAATGGAGGATTTAACGTCATGCGTCCCTTCCATTTAACCCCGAATGCGGTATCTGCCATCTGAAAGGGTTGCAAAAGCCAATGGCGTTTCATGGGAGAAGATTTCCGAGGATCAATCAAAGCCTGTAATCCCTCCACTTCATGGATTTCTRGAGTGGACTTTGTTTTTTACTTGTGCACACTCAGTGGAGATGAGTTAACTTAGCGTCCTCTTGGAATGGAGCATCCTAAGTCACTGCTATGCTACTCATTGGGAACTAACACCCCCGTTGTCTTAGTGTTGTTGCAATATTGTTCCAATGGTCTCACAATTCGATTTTGAAAGTTTATTGTTGTAGTATAGCATCAAAATTGTAACAATATTGTTTTAGTGGGATGCATTGTTCTCATTGAAACTACATTTGTTGCAGTACTGATGCTGTACTACAACAATAAACTTTCAAAGTCGAACTGTGAGACCATTGGAATAACATTGTTTCAATGGGAGGGTACTTTCCTGACGTATGATTGAAACTTGACCGAAAAGGTCTGCATTTGCTTTGTGAACTTCCACCCGCAAGTACGTGCTCCCTATCGGTATCAATTACACACTCATTTGTGCAAACCACACATCCAAGCCACCAAGAGATAACCCCTTCTAGGGTGGACTCTTTGGTAAAGAGAAAACCCAAAGCCACGTTACACCCAAAAGATAGAGAAGGAAGAGAAACTATCGTACGCATACCACTTACCGTGCGCAACTACTTATCGTGCACTTTCACAACACCTATTATGGCTTCCAAAATCTCATTTGAATTGTGAGTTACGTGTTCTTTGTTGTTAGAGCCCTCGTCATTGCTTGGAAAGAAACAAGCTATGGTCATTGCTCCTTTATTGAAACTAGAGATGCACATTTAGTAGCTAGGATGATGCTCATAGAAGGACGCACACATGTTGGAATTGAATCATAAAAAGGTTGCAACTTTTGATTTGGAAATGCGATTTTAATTTTTCACAACAATCCCATCTACTTACTAATGACAATTTTAAGAAAAATTTGTAATCATAATATAATTACTCCTTGCAATAGAATATTAAACCCAAATATGCATGGTACGTGGCATGCGTATGATACTGAAATTGAGAACACACCACAAGGGCACATTGAGGGCGAGAAGAAGACCAAAAGGAATGAACTCACCAGAGCATGAGCAAATTTAGTATTAAGAGAAGCTTCCGGGTATTGCCAATTCGGCAAGTATGATGATTGATGAGGCCATTGGCAAGTGCCAAGGGCTAGCTAGTTGGCCGAACCATCATTCGGAAAAAAAATGAAACCTCCAAGGGGCTGCTTTGTAGTTTAAAGAACTTGGTGAGTAAGATTTTTTTTACTCTCAAACTGGGATAACTATTGTATGCAATTTGAAATTTGTCTTGTATAAAGGTACATAAGATTGTAGGAGGGTACATTGATTTCTTGTATGCTTTATGGGACCACAACAAGCTTTACAACATTTTATCTCAACATTTGTCCTTCATAGCTTGTTGTAGCTTTCCAGGAAGCTAAATCATGCTTTTGTGATAAGCCTTTCTTGATTAAAATTCCATGTAAAGCCATTTTTTGTGTTCAACCAAGTTATTAGCCCTTAAAGGACGGACCTATCACCGCTGGCAAAGGGTGGGTGCAGTATGTAGTGCTTGACCGAGGGAAAAAACACTCTTCATGCACATGTTTAGCTTTGGATAATTGTTCAAACCAATATCTGATGCTACCCGTTCAAAAATTGCGAGAAGGGCTCCGTGGCACAAAACACTTTCATGCGAAAATCTTTACTATCTTCATAGAATTAGGGCTACCTAAAAATATGAAAGAAATTAAAGACACTAAATTTGACTTCCCATGATGACTGACATATATGTGGTCACTTTCAAAAAAAAACGGATGAAAATTAGTGAGTGTCCACTCACCAAATGAGATTTTTGTCATCCAAAGGACAATAAACGTCCTCCGCGTTGTTCAAGGGTTAAGAAGACATGCGGGACATGCTTCTGTTGACTTTAGATTGATTAGGTAATGCGCTAGTTAAGTCTCTAAAATCAAGCTCGCAAGTTGTCAAATCAAATTGGAAATAGGAATTCAGAAACTTGAAAGTTGAAATTACTAGTGCCTACCTGGTGGCACTAATGCCAACTTGAACATTGTAACTATTGAGCTCTTTTCCAAACTTAGTTGTATCAATTGTAAAAAAACTCACAGGCCCATAGAGGGTTCAATTTCTTCCTAATGGTTGCCAAATTGGCAATGCCTGGAAGCTTCTCTAGTGTTAAAAATAGTGGAAGTCCAAGTTTGCTACTTATATATGGTTGAGACTTGGTCAATTATGGCCAATAGTTGTTGATTGTATCTAAAAGAATAGGTCGAAAATGAGTAGGATTAAACTTATAGTACTCTAACATACTAGGGAATAAGTTGCGTAGGGTGGACTTAGGCATTTAGCCCTGTAAGATGTTATTGGGTGAGCCCCATGAGTGTGCAGAGGGTGGAATCTATCCTAAGCAATTTGTTCCATTATGTTAAAAGCAATTCAAGCAAGGCATGTTATATTGATAGAAATGACTTTGGAATGCAAAATCCGCAAAGAAGGCCGATTTTGCATTCTAAGGCCAATTCTGCCAATTTAATATCTCTTTATAAAGGGAAGAATTAGAAGAAGTGCTTTTAGGGTCATTACAAGAAACACTAGTCCTATTCTTCGTCACAAACAGTGTGGCTCTTTTGTAATCTTCAATAACTTTTGAAGCATTAATTCCGTAACCTTGAAATTTTTATTGGAGATGCCTAACTAGATGATAATCATATCTTTTATTTTTCAAAAAATTTAAAATATAAATTTACATTTAAAAATCATTTTTGCTAACTTATAGCACATTGAGGTTTAGAGGTTATCACTACATCAAGAGTCCCCAAATTTAATGATTTGGAGATGAAATTTTCATGGTCTATTAACATAGTAGAAAAGCATAGACCTACCAAAGGGAATCTAAAAATTTATTATTTTATGTCCTCCACATGAGTGCAAACAGCACTCCCATTGCGCGCAATTTCAAAACATTGATGATGGTTCTAAGACCATTTTTTTGGTGGAATCTCATCTCCATCAATTCTTCCCAAATGGCCAATTTTTAATTTTTGAAAAGATTTATTTTCCTATTTTTTACAAATTAAAATGTCAAAGTGCCTATTTTCATGGGATTTTGCACTTTTCTAGTTCACCTAGTTAGAAAAATTTTCTACGTTTTTTCTTCCTAGGGTACTTTCTTCTTAAATATATATATATATATATAATTTTTTTTAATTATTTTCTAATTTTAAAGTGTCCCCAAAAAATCATGAGTATTGTGGCAAAAGTATACACATAACGGGATGTGTTTCTTGCAATGACCCTTTAACGGACACATCATTACAAGTCTCTTTCGTCATTGCTTGTACAAGTCTGCAGTTTATGTACGCACTTGTTACACCATATAGTTATAAGACAAACTTCATCAAGAAGGCCTGCATTGGCAACGAAGAAGGATTGACCATTTGACCCCTTCATAGCCTCATCCAAAGGTAAATGTAAAAAAATTTCTCATATTTCATCTTTTATTTTTTTCAATTTGTTCGCCTCTCCTAGCTAATTTGGAGCTACTGATTGCAAGGACTTAAAAATTTCCAAATTTAATCATGTGTTGCAAATAAAAAAAATAATAGTGTTTTTTCCCAAGGGTAAATGGCGGGGCAATGAAGGGGTCATTTCAACCTCTACAATTGGATTTCACACCTTCTGCATCCATGTGATTAATTCCAGTTTCTCCATAAATTCAAAAACTTTTTATATATGGAGACAGAATCATGTTTGGAGAGTTTGTGGAGCTACCGCAGTAACTTGCCTCCTCTATGTAAAAGTAGCCATCTTTTTTTCCCAAGGACGTTGGTTGTATCATATCCCTCCTTATTAAAATCTCCTAGTTCATTTCTCCTAGTATAGAATTCTCACTGTCTAGTTTCTTTCAACTTTAAATTTGAAAAAGTTACGATCCTCCTCTTTCGAAGATATGACAATTCGAGTTGTCAGTTGGTCGAGTCCCAGCTTCTTGCATACGGATCCTGGTTTTCCGATCCTCTGGCCAAATTCATTGCATCCCATAAACCCTGCAACAATCCACACAATGACGCAGGCAAATGGACTTACGAGCCGAACATTGTATTTGAGGCGAACGGCACCGGAGAGATGTACAGTACAGTACATTGTGATGTAGCACTTGCAGCTGGAATTAGTTAGGTTTCTTTTCTTTTCGCACGCAGTACCAAGTACCAACCCCGCGGGGAAACAAAGACGCACTTCCCATCGGGTTTCCGAATTACAGACGACGTCGTTCTCACGGGTCCGCCCGCTACCCCTCCTACCGCAACACATGGGTAGCCGAGATGAAGCCACAAATACAATGACTTCCACCATTTGTTTCTAGTTGAAGGTTTAAGACTCAATCATCAATGGTTGTAAGTCGGTGGTTTCAAATCAGTTACCGGTAATAAAAATTTGAGTTTACTAATTCATTCATTTAGTACTTGTGGTGAATATCATTTCCCTGTACTCACAGTCTGAACTCACAATCTGAGGCCTAATTTGTGAAAGACACATGGACGAAAAGATGTGACATCACTTCGCACTTACTTTATGGCGGTCAACGATGCGTGAAGTTCCGTATTCCAGTTTACTCGAAGTTTTACAAGATATAAGTTAAGAGGCAACATCATCTCTAGCCATAACACTATTCATTTCTGAGATCAAAAACGTTCTGACAAATTCCAAAGCTCCTATCCACAAGGCCAAATCAAAACCTATTACCGTCGAATATTCCAGGGAAACTCACACATCAAGAAAGACTCTGACCTCAGGTAAGAAGGAACCGGAGGGAGTGCACGCCACTCACAGGTAGCCAAATTGTAAACCCATTCATACTCATGCTTCTTGTGGGGTTCGGCGTTGCAAAGCCATCCACACTCTTCATTCTTAAGAAACACAAACAGGAAGCCACTGCAAGCATGAATCCTGCCAGTCATCTCAGGCCTACCCGGCCAAAAAACCCGTGGGAAACAACAGTGCGTTTCCTCCTTCACCCATGAGGTCGCATTCTCTGGAACACAGTACTCTGAGATATAAGCCTCGTCCTTTTTCTGCTCCCAGTACAGTACACAGAGACGGACCTTCATGAGGGTATACGAGATCACCTTCTTCCCCAACCACTTCTCCTGTTCCTGTCCGAAGTGAGAGTACTTTCCGGTGCGACAGTCATATGCAGAGGGACCTAATTTACGTGCGCTCCAGGTGTGTTCACGCCGACTCCAAGTGTGCAATGCCAAAAAGGCGACCCTGTGATGGCTTCGGCCTGGCCACTGCTGGACCTCAGAATCGTATACTTCTGCTTCCACCGGCGGATTTTGCTTCACTACAATGATCTGCGTATTGCGGTCCACGACGATCCGCATCATGGTAAGCTCCGAATACATCAACAAGTTCAAAATTGGGAGTCGCCTAACAACTCCAGTCATTGGATTGGTCACAAATATACTATTCAAACCTGTTTTGAAGTCCTTGCAAACGTAACACACCAGTCCTGCGCCACTCATGTGCCCAAAGTCGCATATTGAAGTCGTCAGTCTGCACATAATTTTTTGACTTTTGTCCAACTGGGACAATCAGCAAAAACTGAAGGATTCACCACAAAAAAAATACCACGATGAGCGGTAAATGTTTAAGTCAACCGAAAATGCCATTGGAAAGAATAGATTGGTCTACCAAAAATTAATGGCGATCAAAAGTTCAAGACTCAAGTAATTTGAAAAAAAAATGAGATTAGCACTGTACCCGCCGCATGCAACGCCACGGGGGTTACAGACATGCAATTCATGCCACCCGATTGTTTCTTCCATCCAAAATACGCTGCCCAAAATCGAAACTTCCACACAAATTGACTCGAGCCAATATCCTGGGAGAGGGCTCTTTCAATGCGAGGGTGAACCCCTAGGAGGAAGATTGCAAGCTCGACTTCCACTCCTTGGATAGGGATTTGAGGCGGCAGATGTTGGGAAAGGGCAGGTTCGCAAACACGCGCCGCAGAAGCTCCCGATTGGCAGCGTGCTCCAGAGGGCACTCCAGGGTTCATGACGACCTGCTCATGTTCGCAGCATGAATGTGTGGAAGTGGAAATCTCATGATCAGATCGATAAGTGGCATTGTTAATTAGCCAGTCAGAGCAAGGTCCAATCCCTGTGATACATCGAAAAGAATTTTCCTCTGAGTGCCGAGATCCGTGGCTCCTGATAAGATCAGTCCATCCAGCTTGTCTCGCAATGTGCGTGCGTGCTACTCGAAGATAGTCACGCTTTCCATCTAGGGTTGTCTTGGCGGAGAGTTCCATGCTACAGGCTCCCGTAGTAGCTAGCTACACTAATGATGGTAAATAGCGTTACCCATACTAAGTATTTTAGAAATGCTATAAGTTTTTACTCTTCATGAATATTTTTACGGAATGCATGGATCCTAATAGTACTATAGTTGGGAAAACATTGTACCTATATTCATTAAGAGTAAAAACTTATGGCCATTTTAAATCAATTAGTGTAGGTAACACTATTTACCATCATTAGTGTAGTGCTTGCAAAAACAAACAACACTCCAAATTTTCGGTGAACCTGGCAATCTAACTACGGGGTAACTATGGAAGGCTATAATCCAAAGTATGGAGGACTCTCGTGTCCTTTTGAAAACTGTCACATAGGCCAATGATATCAATCTGTAAGGAAGGACTCCTGTTTGTAAACCCGCTCTTAAACCCCATGCAGGACAGATTGCGTTGCAAAGCAACCATTCGAACCTTCTTACAAACCCCACTTGCTCTGCTCCAAAGCTACCTTAAAGGAGGACCCTGAGACTGGGTTCGGGATCTTTGTCTGTGGGAATCTCAAAAGCTTCAAAGGAAAATTATTCCAGTAACAAGTACACTCAAAACTCTTTAGTTCGACCCTCTCTTCAACAACATTCTGCACACTTGTCACAGTCACTCTCATTTGTTTGTAAGGGGTTTAGAGTCTATCTTGGAAGAAGCAAAACACAGGCAAAATGAAGCAATCCATTCCATGAAGGAGTGTAGGCATTCTTCATAATGTACACCAAATTGAGAACAAACCATTTTGAAATTGCGTAACCCAAAAGGGTGAATGACAATTAAAAGGCACCCCCTTGAATCCTTTAGATTTAAAACTCAATTCTATAAGGACTCAAGAAAGCTACATGTGAAGAAATTTGACTAGGACCTCATTTTAGAAGTGAGCCAATGTTATCGGGTTAGAGACTCTCGTTGCATAGTTGTTTGTTATTGTATCCTTAAATAAATTCCAATAATTGTGTGGTGAAATGACTACATAATGGCAAGTTTTATTGAGGGTTGTTATTATGTGAGTCTAAAATCATGAGCCCATGAGCCTAGAAGACCGTAGGTGTCTATATGATAGAATCCTTCCATGATTGTAGTATAACTATATTATACATACCTATATTATAGGTGTTTATGATATGAGCACCTTCAATGGTTGTAGGATATCTACTTATATATATGCTCAATGCTTAGAGGCTTGCATTTTCATGCTCACACACTAGCATCATTGAATCTTGTTTTTGAGGCAAATTTATCATCATTTCATTGGATAATCAAAAACCGTTATAATTCAAAATGGTGTCCCTCATTCTACATCCTTAGATTTTTGAAAATAACAAATAAATATGGATGTTTGTAATGAACTATAAAGACTTATCACTATGTCTGACAATGCTTTCAAGCCTGACAATCTCAAACATTATCTAATCCATTGTGAATGACAATCTCAAACATTATCTAATCCATTATGAAATTCAAATTGTTAGACATGTAATTTTATAATTTTCACATTTTTAGGAACATTTATAATTGTTGGCGTAGGAGTCTTTGTTTCTTGGATATTGGGTAGCTTTTGTCTAACAATTAATTGAAATGCAAAAAAATCAATATGCGGCCAAAAAAATATAATATTAGAATTGGATAATTTTGAAATATAATTTTAAGTAAGTTAGGCATTTGTTCAAGTTGTTGTTGCAATTTTTGGATGCTTCCTTCTATTTTCATCTAAGGCAACCACATTTACCTAGATCCTTGTCTTGACCTTCCTACCTTAAAATATAAGAAACCATTTGTCTTAAGGGTTTGTTAAGTATTGCATGTGAGAGATATGTCTGTTTGTGGGAAATTGTAGTTTAGAATGGTCAAAATGGCAAGGCAAATTTTTTTTCAATATATGTATATAGCCATTGACAAAAAAGAGATGCAAGATTGTATAGAGCAAGTTGAATATCTATATATTCAAATTGAGTTGATTTTCTATGAACCAATATCCAGCGAACTCTACTTTTTTTCTATACTTCATTTGCATGCTAGTCTTATTATCCATGAGTCATCTATAACAATTGACAAATTGTTGTATTTAGCTACGACAAATTGTCTACAATTATGTTCATGCAAGCACGATTTTTTAAACATTGTAGTTATGAGTTTTGCATTGTTGTGTGGTTTTGGTGCTTGAATTATTGTAGTCTCCAACTTGAARATTTTATTATCATTGGCTTCAATTGGCAACTCTATAGATTTGGGTTTCTTGAGCTTGCAATAGCCTTCTAAAACAAAGTGGTACCTTATTTCGTTTGTTGCAATGTTTAAAATAGATTTTGAAAACAGATATTTGCCTCTCAATTCAACATTGTCACAAAATGAATGTCCTAACTTCAAATATCACCAAAATGTTGGTGCAACAAATAATATTGAAGTCACCTACAATAGGCTTTGGAACAAGTCTAGAAAAATCACTGTTCACGAATGAATAGTGATATTGGAGTAAGGTAGAACATCCCATTGTAGTCAAAAGACCCCTATTTAGCAAATACCTAGGAAACGACCCAAGTTGAACAACTTACACCATCATATATTTATTTATATATATATATATATATACTCTGACCTCAATAAAAGAACTCTACAAGAGCAATAAGAATCTTCTTCTTAAGCAGAAAATCTTAAGATCATTATAACTGCATGCCAACAACTTATTAGAACATTATAATTGTTTATTCTATTTACCAAAGCGTACACAATTTTTATATATTTAAGGCTATGATTATTCATATCCTTAGATGGATAAACCATTTAGAAAAACAAAAAAATCCCAAGCTCCCGGGCCACTTCTTGATCTCTTGGCTATTCATTCACATTTCTCTCTCTCTACTGTTTCACTAGTGGTCCCTAGCAGGGCTTTTTTTTGGCTTTTTGGTGCCAAATTGCACTCAAAAAAATAATTTGGCTAAAAAATGCCTAAAATAATGTCAAAAAACTTGGATGAAATCGCAAAACAATTTTGAATTTTTTTTAAATCTTAGATGAAATCACCAAATTGTGGATGAAAACCATACTATACATCCAATATTTGGATGAATGTTGTAATTTGGAGCACCACTATAACATTTAATATCGCCACTGTGGCACTTTGTAAAAAATGAAAAAAAAGCCCTGGTCCCTAGGTCAAACCAAGTGCACTATTTAACAAAAGAAGTTCATAAACTGTATGCCAAGCTGTTTTGGTGGCACAATGATCATAGATGACATGAAGCTGAATCAGAGGGCCTACAGGTCAGGCAACTTCAGCACCATCACATTGCTCATCAGCGATTTCAGGGGATGAGATATCATATGTGAGCATCCTGCCAACCGCATACTGTTCCTCCAGTTTGACATTTTAATATTGAACTCTGCAGTAACAAATTAACACAAAAGAGTTGCAGACAAATTGACCAAAAATTGTTTGCTCGGACTTGGTCTTCTTTCGCTGCTCTACAGTACAATTGATGCACACTTACTGTATGTTCTCACATGATCAGCTTTTGGAAGGCATCCTCATCCATGATAAGAGGCTCCCACCTGCCACAAGCATTTGTGCGGAAATGATTAAGCGACACAAACCAACAAGTCTGTGAGAAAAATACCAAAATGATACCAATGACCMAAAATAACCGACTAAATGACGTCATCACCTTCTTTCACAGCCTCCTCACATTTGACATTCGACATTTGACTCAAATGTTTGGTTCCAGTTCTTCCAATAGCTTTTGATACTTGACTTCCACTCTTTCCAATGAATTCAAYGTGCAATTCAGTTGTCCCAGACATGAGTGATTCCATGTGATGTGATGTGATGTAGAGAAAGAACGTCAAAGTCAGGACTATGCARAGTCACAGTAATCAAGCATTTCTGAGTTGGATGAGAAGAGTACGCTGGTCAAACGATTGTCCTACCAAATTGAGCTGGTCAGAGATGATGACCTACAAGCTTGCTGGGAGCCTCACGAGGCCCATAAGTGTACAAAATCATTAGGACAATGTTGAAGGTGTTCTTTCCTACATCTTCCTGCACATATACATAAATTTAAGCTGTAATATTTGAAGTAATTTTCTTGTGGAAAACCAGCTGTCAACAGAGGCAGAGCACAAACAAGTCCAGAATCAAGAGCCGTTGCCCATTAATAATCACCTCATAGTCGAACCTGCCATACACAGAAAAAAAGGACATCGTTTCCACTGATTCTTTTACTGGTGTGTGAACCAAAAGCAAATCCAACACGAGAAGAGATGTACAGTACTTTAAAACAGTCACTTGGAATCATGGATTTCTTGAAATGCATCAGAAAATGACGACAAACCAAATTCCAACAACAATCTGACCTACACTCATCAAAATCCAGATTCAACTAATTTTCAGTAATTACTTCAGTAGACAATCTCACTTACAAATCATCGGCTATCTCCAGAAGAAGCTCCGAAATAGAAAGAAACTCGTAATGAGACTCATCAACCTGTTCAATTGTGACATGCCAGTGATCAAGTCAGTTCTAAACACGAGAATGTACGATGAACTTTGTGTCATGGAATGTGAGGTCTGAAAATAAGGAACTAAAGTAGAAACGGAAACAAATTCTGATAGAAACCTTAGGGCTAGCACATTATAGGGAGCGTAGCAATTCACTCAAGGGTCTGGCATTGATTACCAACCAGTTCGTTGCGCGAGTCATACAAACGGAGGTTCAGTACACGATAGTCAAATGATTTAAAGCGTATAGCTCGCAAAACATCCTCAACTTTGACCTGTTGAATCGGCAGTGTCATGAATGAATATAATCACTTACACCCACCAAACAATCAGAAATATTTTCATCATTGTACTAAAAGCACAAAGAAAAATTAGAACTCTCAAAACTTGCCTCTTCTCTAGCTGTGAGAGCGATACAAAGAGACTGCTCCAAGCGCCAATACTGAAGACCATCCATGAGGTCATCGTCAATCCTACACCAAATATACAGGAATCATATTCAGTTCCAAGAGATGGATCCACATACCTCATTCATGTGTCAAGAATATGCATCATATTTCAGGACATTAAGGGAGCCTTACCGATCTTCAGGAACTATGGACATCATCATATAGAATATTATCCCCTGCCATAAATCATGCGGATGGCTTCCTACGTCACACTGGACTTAACGAGGCCTCAGTCTCCACGTACCAGTCTACTTTCACTGAAATACCTGTTTCTTGGTCTAGTCTTAGCAAAGTGAAAAATGCATCTCACAATCGATGGTAAGCAATCCGAAGTAGTCACAGGAACTTACGAAGTCTTCCAGTTTAGATCGATACCGTTCCATGCTCTTGAAACTGACTATGCAGTTCAAATCACCGCCTTCTAAAGTTGCACTTCTCTTGTCTCTGGACAGTCAATGTTTGTTCAACTACGTCATCARTTATTTGCAAATCWTTACCTCGGTGATCYTTTCGATCGCTTAATCCCTTTTGAGAAGKCATTAGCTCCATTTTGAGCTTGTCTTCTGCTRCAGTTTGTGTCCTTGGYGAGTTACGCTGCGGCRYGCTGTCAGAAACTGTAAGGAATTCCAATCCACAGATGCGCTCATTTACGACAGAAGATAAGAATGATCCAAAATTTGACACAACTTGYTGTATACCTCGTAGCRTTRTAGAGACCCTGTAAGGACTTGCAATGAAAGGAACTTCCAARAGCGTTGCAGGRAAGTCGACGTACYTGAGGTATGTACATGTGCCATYTCATTGAACAATGTCGAARCCATCATCTGTCAACAATAACTTAAATTAAAAAATCAGTTCATTTTTCATATTTTCTATGGTTCCTTTRAACATGTACCGCTGCAGGAACCCAAGCGGCTTCCTACCATAATATCTGTATCTCTAAGTATTTTCCGATTGGAAATGGATATAGGAATTGCAGTTTTCGCGTACTGCATCCGTGAGTGTAAAATACATATTTTCATGCAATAGGGTCTAGATTCTTTAATAAATTGTGTAGTATACATCACAAAATGCCTTGTATATCAAAAATCAATATGCAATTTAGTGCTTAGCAACGTGCATATAGACAACAGTGCATATGGTGCACCCTACATTAAAAGACATAAGACACGGGGTATGAATTGGATTCACTGCAGATAAGGTGTGGATCCAGTTCAATTGCACAAGATTCTCTTAATCTAGGGTACAGTGATTGTAACCCAGAAACCATTATCCCCACAATGCCTCTTTCACTCTTGTCAATAAGAGACATATTAACACTTTACAAATATACATAAAATTCCTCGTCGAGCCATTCAGTTTCTTGTCAAAACACCTATGGAGCCCTAAACCCTAAAACCCTAAAACCCTGACCGCTATACCAATTTGTCATATTATTGCGTGTTAAGAAATGAGCTATTAGTTCTGACAAGGGAGGAACATTTTTATCCATAGTTTGTGTAGTGTACTACAATAGTGCTATTCATGTTGAAGAGTCTTCACAAATATCACAAATATCATTGGTAACTTACTCCTCCCCATAAAAAATTAGATATAATCATTAGTAAGTTCTTCATAACGCGCACTAATAGGAAAAATCAGTGTAGCTCAAACCCAATACCATTCCATGCGGAACTGGAATTCTCCAGAACTAACAACCAATTTCGAATCATAAACGGCAAATCAAGTGACAATCCTGATGAAATCAAAACAAGGCTCGGTGAAAAAAGCGAATAAGAAAACACTAGCACCATTTCGAAGAATACACAGCGGGGATAATGGTCGTGAAGTGCATTCACCAGAATTAGGAGAAACTCGGCAAGAGAGCGGTTGTTCGGGAGTGCGAGGTAGCGGTGGCATGCGTGTGAAGAAGTCGGAGATCGCCATGAACGGCTTGCAGATGCTCCAAAGCCTCCATCGCCGAGGTAGGATTCTCCCTGTAGACGCAACAATTGAGCTTCAAGGACTCCAAGTATGGCACACAACATACAGATCGAATAGAATAATTTACTGCAATTTAAGAGAGACAGAAGCGGTAGATCTCTGTGCGCAAGTTTTGATGTCATCACCAATTCGCAACCTTCAGTCCATGCATAGTCAGTCCGTAGTCAGACCAGAATGCCAGAATCGGGAGGCCTGAGCCTTAAACCCTAAAAACCCGGATAGACATTCCCCGTATCATTCAGAGCGTATTGAGCAGATTATGGGATGGCAACCCATTTCCAACCACTTAAGGAATTAGGCATATCTGTCAGATATATGTTGAAGGTAAAAATTTTCCCGTGCAAGGAAATTGAATTTAGGAAGTTTTTAAAAAAAATTCATTTTTTTCATAAAAAATGATATTACTCTGAATTTCTTTCATGAAGATTCTATAAAACATGTTCTTGTTATATAGGTCATCCTATTTCCAATCATAGGCTTGATATTGATGAAAGTGATTATTGTGGCTTTTAATGTACACATTGTGATCATTCTATGCTTTTAATGTACACTTCTTGGACATTGACGTTGCTCCACCTAGTACTTGTTAGTTGTGAGTTGTAATGTAGACCACAATTGATTGGAAATACACGAGCTTCTACTCTGAAAATAGGGGTGGGGGTGGATTGAGAGATTCATCTATGCTACCACAAATAATTTTTTATAAATATTGAATGGATAAAATTCAGATTTCCTTCTAAATTCATTTGCAGGCAGAATATTATTATTTTTAAGTAACATTTGTTGGAATGGATATGAAATGAGTTTTTCTTCACATGGTGGTTTTTAAAAAATTTGTGGTCTTCAAATCTATGACCTCATTTTCGCAAATCTAGTTTGAACTTAAGTCAACTCAATTTTGGCTTGGTCAAGCACTTGACATAGTTCCACATTTATAATTTAAAAAAAATTAATGTACTCTATTAACACCAAATCCAACCATTAGATAAGATAATAGTTTGATAAAGTATCCCCACAAAATAGGATGCTTTTCATCCAAACAATAACAACGATGAAACTTGAGTTTCAATCTATTAGTCGTCCTAATTGAACATTGGAGCACTTGAGGGTAAACCAAGAAAAGATGAGACCTATCACCAAGGTATTTATCCAAAAATAATATGATATATAGACCAATCAGTGTATTCCTCATTCAAGATTACAAATCTGGAAAGTCATCCATTGGCACTTCATTTTCATTTTGGCAACATTAGAAGACTAAATATGAAGCTACCAAAGTCGTTGAGAGTAAAGTACAAATATGTAGACTAAAAATAATTTCATATCCAGAAATAGTTGCATGAAGGATTTGTTACATAACTAGATTGATGAGCCATCATGTTGAACACATTTTGAATGACTGGAATCAATGAAGGATATCATTGCATTTGCTGGTCAACAAATAAGTAAAATTGAATGAAAGAAAGTATAACTGTGAACTCCTAAAATTGGTTCAAAACAAATTTTATTGTGACCTCAATAGCACATCATTCATTGTGCATGTTACCCACTCAGTGGCTCCTCATCAACTTATCTTTCATCCCTCTCCACCAAGAAAAGTCTTTTGAGAGATTGGTGACCTTCAAAAAAGATGCTTGAAGGTCACCAATTTTCTTCATTAATTTATCGATTAATAAACAGGAACCCTGACGATTACAACTCCAGTGGAGAAATTTTACTTTCTCAGAACAGAGAGAGCAATACTGAGTAATGTCTGTCTGAGATTGAAACAAGACGTAGCGATCTTTGAACTGGAGAAAAAAAAGCCAAAAAGCACCCACCATTGAACTTTATGGGGTATCTAAATTTCCGTCTAGGAAATTTGTAAAATTTTGATCAGATTTTCGCCAGATATGTCACTGATTCATTCAAATCTGGGAGTGTGTGTTTCTTTGGAGGTTAGGTGTGTCAGAGTGTGCGTTCCTTTGGACGATGCCTCGTTGTTTGCGGTGGAAAGTACGTACTGGTATATATAATTGGATAGAGGTGAAGCTAGCTAGCGGTAGGATTTCATTCTGCATTCTTGTATGATTGTGACGTACGGGAAGGATTTCAAGGAGAAGAGTACGTGCGATCGAACTTGCAGCGGAGTAAGGTGAAGAAGATCAGGAGAGAGCAATGCGGAATTGGTTTTTTTCGAGTGAAAGAATATATGCTACATGTGTGTGGTACGGTTGGACCTCGTTGATCAATCTTCGTTTCTAGATCAGTTCTGGATTGAATTTCTGACATTGGAAACGGAGTCTGATCGAGTTCGGTCTGTCGGTGGATTGGCAGTACTATCCCTGGCCTGCGCTAGCAATTCTGATTGTGTCGGAAGTTGGAACACTTCAATGTGTRGGACAAGCGCTCGCCTAAGATCGACCYGCTTGCTTAGCTTTAGCTAGCTAGCCTTCAATTCACTCTGTGAGATTTTATTTACGGCAGGGACTTAGTAGCGCTCTCYTAATTTGCATGCAGTTGTGTGATTGCGTCCGATATATTGGTTACCGTTTCGTAACTTGGTTTGTAACTTGCTGCCAATCCTACGCCAGACTGGAGGGCTGGCATGATTTTGCACTTCACGGCATTAATTGGGGATCGATCTCTGTAGTTCAGTCTTCAAGAAGYTTTCAAGCCGTTTGAGTGTGATACGGTCGTATATACAGTACGGTCTAGTTACCATGGTGCAGGACTTGAAGTCGTGAACATATCTAGCTGCCACTTAATTTCACCTCTGATAGAAAGGGCAAGGGTAAGGTCACCAAGTAACAACCCTGAAAGTCTAATTTCGAAAAATCTATAGGTCATCCCAATGAGCGATCGACGGACCAGCGACTGCTTAGGCAACGATGATTTCGTGATCACTGCTCTTCCATCAAGTGAATATCGAGTGGGCTCGTAAGCGTCAACAATGTTGCAGCTTCGTTCTATAGTGCAAGAGGGACGCCCGCCCGATGATTGATCAAGCTAGTACGTATCGATCCGGCACTCCAACCATTGTTTCAAATTCTTGAGATCGAGTACCCAAGCTAGATGCCTCGCTGACATTGGTCTGATGCGCGGCGTTGGCTGGGTGTTAATTAGACTACCTAGTGGATCGGAATCCCTGCATGCCCAAATCCAGGCAAAGACCGGGGCAAAGATAACGCAATTTGGTGCAATTAATTACGCGGCACGTTTCTTCACGGGGACGGTACCGCGATGAAGTTACGACGCTTGATACACAAAGTTGGATTAGCATCCACGGACCGATATGTGTGTCACGATTGGTAGAGATCGACTTCCTATATATGCTGTTGTTGGAGCGGGTGGTTGAAGGCGGCACTCCGGCCAAGAATCTCACGATTGAAGGTCAGAGCTGCAGCTGTGAAGAAGGCAGGGTCGGGGGCTTCAGTAACAAAGGAAATTCAATTACTTTCTATGTCAAACCTCGAAATTGGTGTTGGTGTTCATAGCATGTGTAAGTTTGACTTTTCTTTGTAATATTTCAAATCTTGAAAAGCTTTTTCTGTAAGTCCCCCAGTTGGCGCTAAAGTATTTCAACGGTTAAGCAATGGCATCAAAGAACAACTTCAACAAACTTTGTTCACCTTACCTTGAAGGCATCCAAGGTAGAACCACATATTTCCTACCACATACCCATAGTCAACATGTAGGATGGATGCAGCTATTTCCAACCAAGGCTAGAAGAGATTTCCAATCAATTGAGCTTGGAATGTGTTTTTTCCTCTTTTTCAAGGTTGGGATTAATAAGGTCATGACTCATGTCCCAAAAGTGGCATAAAGAGTGCGAGAAGTATCAATTGGGAAAGTAGTCTCTTGAATGATTGGAATTAAAAGAGTCTAGACATTGGTAATGGGCTTGGAGCAGTTTTTGGCTCCCAAAAATCATAGTAATTGCAATTTGGGAATAAAATTATGATAAATTTGCAATCCCCATATTTCCTATCTTTAAACGCGGGAAAAATTTGCATTGCTTCATATTTCTCATGATTTGCTTAAGAATTGCTTCAGTGATTAGGTCTTGGTGGTTCTACCTCATTGCATGGTATGAGCACCAAAACCCAAGCATTTTTTTATCTTCTCATGGAACTTTTCGTAATGTCAACTTTTTTAATTTGATAATGTTCCAATACTAAGGCACACTCTAAAACATAAATTCTTACCTATCCTAGATTTTATATTTTCAAATACATATCAGTTTTGGCATTGGAATCGTGCCACTTTAATTAAATTTACTTTTGATCTTGTCCATGCAACCATTAATCATTGCATGTGTTCATATGATGTCTTCCAATTCCTTGTGC
Organism: Pleurozium schreberi; assembly: GCA_006891605.1. Lineage (NCBI taxonomy): Eukaryota > Viridiplantae > Streptophyta > Bryopsida > Hypnales > Hylocomiaceae > Pleurozium > Pleurozium schreberi. Next base: position 44,189 of record VACF01001516.1, on the reverse strand, counting down.
CATGACCTTAAATTAATGCGTTTTGATTTTCTTTGGCAGGATCACAAAATAAACTTGGAAGCATGGATATCCAGTGACTTGGACTTAATCTTTGAAGGCCTTGAATACTTGCATTTTGCACCACAAGGTCACAACATTGAAGCAACAAACTATACGCAGATCCTATTACAAACAAAGACATTCTAGTAACACGCAAAGTATACTCATTCATCATTGAAGATGTKGAATTTGTCTTTGGGAAGGTATGGGGTAGATTGTAGCAGTGACAACCTCTGGGCCATTGTTAGGTGAATGACCAGGCAACTCGGTCTTTGAGGCGATTGTCCATCTCCCTCTCATATTGTAATATTATTGTAGCACCTAAAACCTACGTAACAAAGTGAGTAGGGTTAGCCTGTACCAAAGCGTTGTTAGGCGTGTATCTACAATAACCAAGCGAATAATACCATGTAGGTTACATGATTGAAGGGGATAACCTCTATTATTAGCTAGGAACTCGCTCTTTGAAGTGATTGCAAGAAACACTTGTCCTATTTTCCATCACCATCATAAAAAAGTTGTTTTTGTCTATAACTTTTGCAAAAATGCTCAAAAGAACAAGAAATTTGGAAGCAAGCTTTCTAATGGTATGGAAAATAACACAATTTTTTTTCAATTTTAGCTACATTTTCTTAGTTATGGATGAAAACATTTAAAATCAATAACTATGTGAAAATTCAAGTTTTTGGCTTTGAAAATGCAGTTTTGGGTTGTGAAAATTCAAGTTTGTGGCTTGCTTTGCCCTTTAAAGATTAAAACCTACACATATGGGACTTGTGATTGTGCATTTGTTGAATTTCAATTTGTCTTGAGGTGGGTACACCCAAAATTGTCACAAACTGCTATTGTGCCTAGTTACTAAGTTATTATTAAGTTGGTGAGATTATCAAATTGTCTTGTTGGCAAGTGAAAGGAGTTTCCAATGCACCAAAAACTGCGACATGTGGATACAATATGAAAAATTTATGAAGATTCAAAGTTTGGTTCTAAAAACATTTCTTTCACATAGCTACATAATTGATTTTGGAGATCTACAAAGCCTGAAGATGACGATTTGGGGGTGCTCGCCGCAAGCATTCTCTACTTTTGTGTTTGACTGCCTCTCTTGCATGTGAGTTGCGGATGCTCACCTATGTTATATGTAGTAACTTAATACGTTTTTTTTTCTTTAATGCCCAAATTGATGCACTTGCTTTTATTTCTTTTCTGATGTTTCTGTTCATTATTTCCTTTCTATTTTTAAAATTTTTTTCTTCCCTTGTTCGAATTTTCGCTTTTTTTTCCCTTGCAAATTTCAATATTTCTTTTTTCAGGTTTTCTAAATTTCTTTCCTTGTTCAAATTTTCAGACTTTTTTCCCTTTTCTTGTGATGTCTTGGCCAGTAAAGTTATCATTCCATTGCTTGTGTCCAAAATGAATGGCCTCATGGGCATGCAAGTCAAATAGGGGGTCCTGAATGCCATTCAGTTCTGAGGCCCAACAGTGCAATAACTACCAAATAACCCCTGAGGCCCTGACCCTAAACCATAGTCTATTATAGAGTCACAATATCAATTTTTTTTTATATACACCAAATTTCATCAAATTCAACCAAATTTGCATCCATGGTGATATGTTTAAAAGAAATGGACTAAAGTTCAAGTTTCCATTGTCCTGTAAGGTAGACTGCTCTTAAAGCGCCCATGCTCTAAAAGCAATCATGATGGAGAGGTACATTTCTTCAATGTACCAGCAGTGTACATTTCAGAAGGTGGTCGCTTTTAGTGACCACTCCAATACAACTTCAAAAATTTGTAACTAATTCCTGGAAGATCCGAAAAGTATGAAACGACTTGGGTTAGATGCCAATTCCTTTTTCCTTCCTATGAAAATTTACTGAAATTTTTTCAAGGAGTTTGGCTTCCGTGATAACACAATTAGCTCTTAAATGGTTGCTTTAAATGCAGTCTAGCTTAACCCCTAATTGCGAGAAGGCTTATTTGAGCTTCTTGGAAGCTTCAGATTGAACAAAAAGACAAAGTTTTGATAATTTTGATGAATTTCTTTTTAATTGTAAATGTACAAATTCAAACTCAATTGTTAAAGATTGCATGGAAAAATAAAACACAAAAATATGACTTATGGATTGAAATATTATAATGTTTGATCATGTGGTTGTAAAAATAGTAAAAGTGATTTGAAGTCTTTCATTACTCTTTCCACATGTCAATGATCAAATTGAGGTCACCAAAAAGGTATAAGGCCAAAGGAAATAGCATGCTTATTAACCTCAATTAATTTACAATTTCTCAAAATGTACTCTACAATTATTTTTTAAACAAATTTCAAATGTAATTTTTCTTCTCCAAGATCTTCTGTATTTAAGACTCATTTTCAAGAGCCCTTGACATTAGAAAATCAAGATATGCAATCATGGATCCCCTTGCACAAAATCTTGGATAGAAAAGTCATGATCATTCATTTTCAAAATTGGATTTTGATCCCAAGAGTAGACTTCAAAAGGAAGTTGAATGTCTACAAAATCATATAAAGAATAGTAATTTAGTAAAGTTCTATTTAATTTCAAAAAAATTCAACACCAAAGTTTGGTATATTAAGTATTTAGGGGTCAAGGGTCAAGCAAAGTTGTCATTTGTTACAACAATTTGCTAAATTAGACAAGAAAATACTTGACCATATACAAAGCAAACAAAATACTTAACAACAAATAATCATATGTAATCTATTGGTCTTGAATCAAGAATAAAATGGAGACAAGTGTAGCCCAAGTAAAGAAGTATTTGTTCAAGAAGTTAATAAGATAAAAACCACTAAAAATAATCTTACAATTGCTTTATAGGCTTCTAAAAACAAAGTAAAAGATAATGGACTTTTAAAAGCATATACTCCAAAATACTCCATTGACAAGAATAAATAATTTCAATCTTTTGCTATCGATTATATACTTTAAATCACGTTGTTTGTTTGCTTATTTGTTACGTTGAGATCTCCTGGTGGCGTGCTTGATACCGTTGGAAATCTCTCGGCAAAGAGGGATGCATGGGCTTGGTTTTGTGGCGTTCTAACCTACAAGGTGTAAGTTATTGAATTTCAAAGTTTTAATGAATCAAAAAATTAGAAAATTACTTTTACTTTTCTTTTGCCTGTGGCAACGGCACAGGGCACACTAGTATTACATTAGATTTGTATATTGATCAAGTTTAGATTGATAGAACAAATTTAAGAATTAAGTGATTGGTGATCAAGCATATAATCAAGCCCAATGGAAAAAATTGAGCCAAATTGTCACATTGAAAAAGCGTCTTCAAACACAACAATGGACCAAATCTTTGCAACTATTGCACCCATCAAAAGTCTTAATGAGCAATTTACAAGTTTGCATGACCATAAAAGTACACAAGTAGGCATGCAAGTAAATACGCACATTCCTCTTGAACAATTGAAATCCCCAATGGTGAACTTAAAGGTTGAAAAAACAACAATCAAAGACAAATATTTCCTTGTCTTTGGTTTGAATGGAACCTTGTTGAAACACATCAAGGAGCACGTTTGTACTAAGATGAAAAACCAGTATTGCATGTGGCCTGAACTTAGAGAATTCCTCATGTTTTGCTTGAATAATTTTGAAGCGGCATTCTAGACTTGTTCATTCCAGAAAGATGCACTAAAGATTGCAGATGTTGTGAAGAAGGAATATGACTTTCTAATATTAAGCAATTGTAAGTTATGTAGTAGGGAGGATTGTTATGTGTCAAACTACAAGGATTTTGATACTCCCCAAAAGGGGATTCTAATCAAAACCTTGGATATTCTCTTCAAGGATGACAAATTAGGAAGCAAGGCAACATGTTTGAACATCCTTTTTATTGATAATAGCCCCATAAGAAACCTATTGAATGATCCATTTAATGTAATCCATTCTAAAAAATTCTGGATCACAATTGAAAATAATGATGAATCAATACCATATTTGATTGTTGTTCTACAACCATATTTTCAAGAATTGAAGAACTGAGGATGCCTATCTATCCCTTCATTTTGTGAGCATTTCCATTTTGGTAATGATTGCTGGGAATTCTACTGACCCAAAGACAAACTTATATCTTAAGCTAAAAAAAGGATCAAGGCTATAGAATCTAGTAAACAAATGTTTACAAATTAATTGACAAGCAAGTAGTATATAATAGTAGTCAAACACCTATTTGTAGACTCAAATTGTATACTTGAAAATCTATATATTGAAGTTTCAAGTGTAGTTTTGAAATATTAACAAGAAACAATTTGTTGTTAGTACAAAAAAATACTCTTTGTAATTTTCGGATACAGTAGTTGGTTTTCAATAGATTTTTGACATTATCAAAATAATATTTAGTTTTTAACTATTCCCTTGCTTCTTTTTCAAGAGTCCAGTCTTTTTTTATATCTAATCAAAATTTTATCGTCTTTTGCCAGTAGCAACCATTATAATGTAGAAAAACAAGTCATCATATGCAGTGTAGACTATCAAGGATTGTTGGAAAGTATTTTATTATTATATTAAAAATATATATTTATGTTTTTTGAATTCACACCAATCATGAAATGATCAGTGGATAAGTTGAAAATTTTACAATTATACATACAATTATGTCACTTTACAAGGCCTTCCTTTCATAAAAAAGAAACACTCAAAATTGCCATTCTATTGTAAAGAGTAAAAGAGTTCAAAAGCTCTAAGTTGGTATTGAAATATATTGGTTACAATAGTGAGATTGTTCTAGCAAGCAAAGTCAATTATGTGAATTTTCTTAAAATTTTGAAAATTGAGTTCATGACTATTTAAGTTATTGTAAAACCTAAAATAAAATAAAATAACAAGCTTTTGTGTTGCCTAACAAGCTACTTCTTGAATTTAAGTTGGTGTWACTTTTGCTCTCAAACAATGATTGAAATAAAAGTTTTATTCCGAGAAAGCTAATTAATTAAATTTTTCTATTTCCAAAAAAAGTTTACGAAATCATGTCAAACATTGAGGTTACACAAGCCTACCCAAAATCCCAGTTGTCCCCCAAGAAGATTTTGGGGCTTTAGGGGTTTAGATAGTKGTACCTAGTTGCAACCTTTACAAAAAGAAAAGTAATAATGCTTGATTACTATTTTAAATAAATACAAACTAAATTTAAAAACTTAAAAATGATTTTAAATACCACATTCAATGCATCATTTTGCAAAGTTGAAGTTGTTCAAGTTGCCTCATTTGTTAGGACTGTTGTGTCATCAAATTAACTTATCTCATGTGCGTATTCAATTTTTTTTAAATGCATACATGAATCAGTCACAGGGATATTGTAGTCAGAGTGTTTATAGAGAAGCAGAAAAACATATAATTATATTTTGAATCAATTCATTCCTGACTGGCTTCCAGAAACGAGAACTTTTCGCCATAAGATAAACTGGAAAACAAGGATTGGATTAGAGTTAAGTTAATCATGTGTGTGCAAAGCAGGACGAGCGGTCGGTGTTTGAGAAAAACACTGGACAAATCTCCTTGGAGCACCAAAACTAAGGTCTGATGGACTTTGGTGTTGTGTTTCTTTTTTTTTTTTTTTATCATTTTTAGTTAACCCTTTTGGGCCAAGCGTGCCTATTTGGTTGGATTAATTCAAATTTTGAAAATAAACCAAAGCCAATGGTCCACCTCAAAGCAAGGTCTAAACGAAATAAGAGGGCATGTAAATTGTGCATCTAGCAAGACTATATATATAGTGATTTTGATTGAATATTGAACCCACAAGGAGGAAATCTAAGTGAGCGAGGAGGAAATTTGATTCTCACAAAAAATTCCATTTGTCTTTAGATTTATGTGAAACCAAAGCAAATGATCAACAAAATAAGTTTGCATTGCTTCTATGCTCCCAAATGGGGACAAAGTCTAGTTTATTTGATTTTGTAAATTGTAGACAAGTTAAGGCTTGAGTGCAAAACTTTGAATCATTCTATTTTGATCATTGAGTCAAAAGTTATAAGGAGTTTTAGTTTGGAATAGTATGCGGATAGTTATAGAATTTCTACACTACAAAAAAGTTTGAAATCTATTATTCAATTCCATTTTTAATACTTTTGAGAAAAAATAAATACAATAGGTGTAAATTTTTTATTCAATTATTTTAACCATTGGGAGTGGTATTTTTCAAGTCCATTTTACAATTTAGTATTTTGAGTCATTTTCTACTTCTTTCTACTTACTATATTTTTCCTATATGTTTTACAATTCCAAATGATTTGAAATCTTTCAAGCTTGTAATCAACTTGCCTTGAAGAATGAAATCAAAGAGTAACCACCATTTTGGACATTTTTCATGCAAATGTTAACCATTTTTGCCTGGTTTTATGCAGGGCCAAAAAATGATTTTTGTGAATTCAAACGTTAGTATCTTACAATCTACATGGTGGAAATTCTCAATTTTTTCCACATCTTTTCGAACCACCGTCCTACAAGATCCTATAGTTACATATGTCAAAAAAAAAAATTTATTCTAAAATTTGGTACTTATGATAGAAATGTCACTTTTGGAGAAAACATAGTGAAAACCATTTAGGAGTTAACCTTTGAAGGGCTTGAAAGCCCTTTGCGGCCATATAATATATTATATATACAGTGATATACGGTGATCACCAACATATATATATATATATATATATATATATATAATATGCAGCCATATAATATATTATATATACGGATATATACAGTGATCACCAAAACACCGACCTAAAGTAGGAGGCTCGAACTTCGACTAGGCATTTTGAACCAAACATGAAATAAAGGTACATTTTGCTTTCTTCAATGTACAAAGATGTCCAAACTATGTACATTCTAGGAGGTGGTCGATTTTTAGAGCCCTATGGTATGTCAACTTCAAATTTTCATAACTAATTCCACAAAGCTCCAAAAATATGAAACAAATTGAGCCACATGTCATTTCCTCTTGTCTTTCAATAGAAATTTACTGAAAAATATTTCAAAGATGTTTTACCTCCCCAAAATTCAGTTTCAGTGCTTAGATGGTCACTTTATGGACCTCCTACCTTACTATTTTTTTTAGTACTGACAAAGTCAATCAAGAATGAATCATGATAGTACGTAATTAACTATGTATGACAATTTATATATTAAATCACAATTGAAATGTGCTTGAAATATCTATCCTTTAAATCTGTTTGTTTGTTACGTTGAGATCTCCCGGACCATGTGTCCGCCGATGGCGTGCTTGGTACCGTCGGAAAGCCCTCGGCGAGGAGGAGTGCATGGGCTTGGTTTCATGACGTTTCGACCTACGGGGTGAAAGTTATTGATTTTTGAGTTATTTTTTGTTTTAAAAAATTAGAAAATTACTTTTACTTCAATTTTGCTTGTGGCAACGGCACAGGGCACACTAGTGAAATATGAAATCACAATTGAAGAAATGAGATTGATAAGGCAAAATGCGGGTTTCAAGGGTTAATATTAAGATGGGACCAACCATTTGGTTGCCCCCCCTGCACAAATGACGGAGTTGTGAAGTCAGATGGACAACCACCAAATCAAGTACGCTGCTGCTGCTGCTGCTCCTCCTCCCAGTGGGCAGGGCAGTGCTTCGCAGTTGGGCCATGCCACGTTGTTTGTTTGTTGGGTTGCCAACTGAAGGAATTGTACGTTCCATGAGACTCATTCTAAGTTTGCAGTTTCTTGTCCTCTCTGATTGTCTCTCACGTCTTACAGCATCCTTCCCCACTGCTCGACCAAGTCTGACAACATGAATGAAACATGTCCAGTCTTCCAGGGGCAGGAAAAAACATATACTGAGTTAGGAGCAATAAGAGCTACCGGCTTACATTTCATTCTCATAGTACGGTGGTCCAAGCACCCAAACCCATCAATAGAAGCAATTCAGCGTAGTTGGAGGCACCTTTTCCTAAAAATAGTGTTTTTGGAATATCAGAGAATAAAAATCACGAATATTCAAAGAAAAAAAAAAGATTTTTGGATGTGGTATGCAATTTCTATGATTTTTCAAAGTGTCGACTCCCTAGTTGACCATTGAAATTGTTCACCCTTGTAGGTGGACCCGAATCTGAAATCTGCAAAAAAAATGAGTAGTTAGTGAATCAAAGTTAAGTATGTGCCCTTTAAATGTGTCAATGAATGAGATTTAAGCAAGTGGAGGACACATTAACCAAAGTCTAGCTAGGGACAAAATTAGGTGAGTCTAACCCCTAAGTGGTTTTGAAGACACATTGTGTTCCTCAATTCATACGTGGCCCTCATTCTCTTACTTTCATGAAGTATTTGTTTAGTATGTAAATTATAAAATTGAAGATACAATAGCCATTGATTTTACAAAAGAAATTGTAATGTCCAATGTTGATATGTGAGAGATTGCCGAACACGCTTAACAATATATTTCAAGAAAAATACGTTTACAGCTTCCACAATGTACACACCCATCCATCCCTATGTTTGCATCTGCCTTGATCGAGTATGCTTGTTTATTGGAGTTATAGTTGCTTTGTTGGCACCTAGGGACTGCAATAAAAGAGCATCTTATCCATGATTAATTGAGATTTTGGATTTTAATTTTTTTTTAATACAATGCGTATGTATGCAAGCCTCCAAATGAGGGGGCCTCAAGCTTCATAATATTTTCAAAACTATTAACATATCTGATGTAGCCAGAAATTGTGCAGCTCAATAGAAGACTTCAACATGCCTTCAACAATTTTTTTAAATGAACAATAAACCACTCACTTGCAAGGTTGTGTATATTGCACTTAAGAAATGTACAGATGTATTGAAAGACATTCAAAACCACTTAGGGGCTAAGGTATGAGAATGAGGACAAGTGCGCTAATGGGTGTTTCTACCTTTATTTTGTACGGTGGGCACCAGGCGGTGGGCAGTCATGATGATAAGGCATCCCACTAACGGTCGGATTTCACGCAGTTGGGGCTAGTGAAATCCATGGACCAACGATGGAATGGAGACTTTAAAAAAARTAAGAATGAAAATAAAAACTCTTCTTCCACTGTTGATCGGTGGGCTTCATCGGCCTCGACTCTACATGGAAGTTGGCCCTAAGGTAGGAGGTTCATGAAGCACAATTTCAAGGAGGGTAAACTTCTTGAATGGAATACTTTTTACCAAAATTTTCCTTAGAAAAACAAACAAAATTGGCATCTAATCCAAGTCATTTCATGTTTTTTTAGCTTTGTGGAGTAAGTTATACATTTTTGAAATTGAAATACAAGAGTCACTACGAACATCCACTTCCTCAGACGTAGACTATTTGTACATTGTTGATGCAATGAAAAAGCAAAATTTTCTTTTTACGTTTGAAGACATTTTTTGAGTATGAGTGCTATGTRAAGCTCCCACCTTAATTATGTGATAATTCCCTTTGGGGTCTGAGATCCCTCAAATATTTTTTGGTAAATTTATCTTGCAGATGATATGGAAGTTGAATACATGTTGTTTCAGATTTTGTAGATGTTTGAAGGACTAGTTATGAGATTTCAAAGCCAGCATGTCATGAGCACCTAGTTGTATTTCTAGTGGCATGGGGATCCAAAATCACTCACATCTTGTCCTTAAATGAATCTTGAGACTCAAAAATGATAACAAGGTAAAAGAAATGAATTGTATTGAGTGTCCTTTCAAATTTTTTCCATTTTAAAATCAACAATTACTCTTTTTTTTGGGACATACAATTATTTACGTTCAAGGAGATTTGCAAATCAAACATTCTCCATCCAACTTCCACCCTCTCTTTCATTTAAATTTGTCCTCTAATTTACTTCATGAAACCTGATTAAATGAAGACACCATTATAAAATCCCAATATCATCATTCTTATATTGTAAATGTGCAATTTGAAGAATAGTAGTAGACCTAGGACACCTCACCTTAATGCTAGTTTATTTCCTTAAGACCAAACATTCAAATTTCAAACAATGGATGAATGCAAACATGTCCCAGGTTCAATAAATTTTGATTTTTCAATTCACTCTTCTAAATGTTTTTGGATTCTTATGATATTTCTCTTACATTTGTGTGGTATAGATTTTTCTTAAATTTTTTGCAAATAAAATGTAATGAAAATAATTTTTGGAGGTAAATGAATGACCCTTCAAAAACAACTTGTATAAGTAGGTAAAGTAAAGATCTTGGAAAACCACTATAATTGAATCTTAACAACTTAAACTTTAGAGAAAAATCTTGTGGAAATTACAAATATTCAATCTAAAATTGATTTTCGAAGAATTCTTGAATATTTTTTTACTCAATTTAGGACATATGATTTCATACCAAACATATTAAAGAACTTTGAAATCTTTACCATGTATTTATACAATAGTATTGAACACCGTGCTAATCACAATCTTGTTGTGTTAGATTGTAAATCCAAATAAAATTATATGCTTTGAGCTATGTATTCTATTAAATTACTCTACCTTTGAGTTTCATGTACAATTATAGAGAACAGTATTTGGAAAGATTAACCCCGTAAAGACCAAGTGATTGTTCAACGTACACATGGGCCACATGCATGAAAATTTTCGGATCATTTGGAATTGTACAACATATAGGAAAAAAATAATAAGTACATTGGAACCTCTCTAAGTCGCTCCTCTGCACTAAAAACCAATATTGTCATACCAGTCCTGGACTGAACCACATTACAAAGGTTGTGACAAAATCTCACCCTTTCTTAACTCAAGATGTTCACTTAGTTCTACTACAACAAACCACGTGCAAAGAAGTGATTTCTAATCAAGTACAATTTCAACCTAAAATTTTGATTGTTTAATAAAGATTGTAGATTTCTATTGCAAAAAATTTCAACTCAAATAAAATATGAAATGATTTCTAGACTCAAGTCTAGACTATAAAAGCTTGAGGTTGAAAATAGACTACAAAGGCTTTTTTTCAACTCAAGTATTTATAAAGGACACATTTAGATGAACATTGCATCAAAACTCAACTCAAAATGAGCTTTTAATAGAGATTTATTTTAGAAATTTTTTGTTCGTTTTTTAGACAATTTTTCTTATATAATATAGAAAGTTATTTTTCAATTCTACAATATATCTTTTATTTCAAACATTTGTAACTAATCATTATAAACAAATAAAAATATCAATAATTCAAAACGTAAACTTTTAAAGTAGGAAAATCTTCTCATATTTTTTTTTAATTTAATTTTATGTAAAATCCAAAAAATATATAGGGGATCCAAAGTTTTGTTCATGTGTGGTTTTTCATGGACACTCTAAGTGAACCCTTTGAGTCTCTTAGCCAATAAACTTCTCTAAACTTCTCTAAACCTAATATATGTCAAACCGGTCCGAGACCTATTGAGTAAAGGAGGTTCTACTTTAGACAGTAATAGAGAATGATTCAAAATACTAAATTGTTAAGAATTTAATTGTGGAATTGAAAACACTAGTAGAAAATGCCAATTCCAATGGTTGCATGGTGTAAGAAACAATATACATCCCATGATTTTATTTTTTTCCCAAATATTGAAAATTGAATTAGATAAATAACTTTAAAGTTTATTTTAGAGTAGAAAATCCATAACTACCCGCAAACAATAATACTCATAATTTTTGACTCATTGATCAAAATGGAATGATTCAAAGCTTGCCACGTATATACAATTCTAAAAAATCAATTTCAAGTTTTTGATTATGCAAAAAATGATATTTTTTAATTTTTCTGGATTGCCTATCTACAAAGAAAGGTAACATATTAGATCATAACTTCATGAAATTTAGTGCATATGAAAGATATTCCTTATCCCCCACCTTCTACTAAAATTCAAATAAAAAATATGGAAATTCCCAGTCACACATAGTTGCCCAAAATTCCTATGTAGCCCCAAAACACTACATGTTGGTCCTTTAGAGGTTAATTTGAATTTTGAAAATAATTCAAAGCCAATGGTCCACATGTAAGCAAGGTCTACATGAAATAGGAGGGCACAAAAATTGTSCATGTGACGAGCCCATATACAATGATTTTGAATAAATATTGAYYCCATAGGGAGGAAATTTGAATCTCACAAAATTCCACTTGTCCTCAAATTCAAGTGATCCCAACTTTGATGATTAACACAATAAGTTTGTGTTCCTTCCATGGTCCTAAATCCAGTTTCTTTGATTTTGTGCATTGTACACCAACAACAACTCAAAATACAAGTGAGTTCAGAAAAAGTGCCAGCCCTTCAATTCTAAAGGGTTAGGACCGCTTTACACCTAGAGGCCGAGCCAATTCCTCTTCAAGCCAATTGCACAAAATTTAAGCCGCTTTTGGGCTAAAGGCTAGTTTCAACTATGCATCAAAATAAGATTATAATAGGGGCCAATTCTCCCATATGTTAAGGCCTTGAGGTCAAGAAGCCAGACCGATTCAAAAAAGCTTAGGAAGAGAGAGGCTGAAATTTTAGGATTGCTTTACACCTAGAGGCCATGCCAATTCTCCTTGAGGCCAATTGCACAAAATCCAATGAATCAGATTTGTTGAAAAATAATAATAATTTATGAGATAAATTACTTTGATTGAAATCTGACAATGGACCCTAATCCAAAAATTGGCCTCCCATTTTTGGTGCACCCAATTCAACAAGCTCGGGCCATGTCAGATCATGTGTTTTGGGAATAAAATATTTTGACCACCAAATTGGCCCGGCCTCTAGGTGTAAAGGGGTTGGGACTAATTTCAACCTTTTATCCAATCACAAGTGAGGATTCTTGGCTTCCGACGCAAAAATTGGCCCCACCTCTAAGTGTAAAGCGGCCCTTAACATGAAAAAACTTTAGAGGTTAATCTTTGTAGTAACCAATTCAAAAAATTCTGATTGTCTTTCCGGGGATTCTTTGAACACCATGTACAGAAACCGTTAAAATTTTAAGTGCTTAAAATAGGTATACATAAAATCTACATTTYATGCAAAAATATGTAACTGGTATGGTTTTATAAACACGTCACAATTTGTGGCTKAAGGTTCATGTCACAAATATAGTAAAATACACAGTTAAGTTTTGCCTAAAGTTTGTCACTGAAGGGGATGGATTAAGTTAGTGTTTAATTAGTCAGTATTGGTCTGCTAATTAGAGTAATTAAAGTGTTGYTCTAATGGATGTGACCTTAACTACGTTGACCATAATCATCTTTGACCCAGTGTGCAGAATAATTTTTTGAGTTTTATCAACCATTTCTTTTAACTCCCATATTGAACTGATTTTGGAAGTATGATCGAGTCCATTTTTTTTCAATTTTTCACTCTAAATTAGTATATTTTATGGATTTTTTATTGATTTTTTTGCCAATGTCTTCCAATTAAATTTTTTTTTTCCCAATTCTACCAACTAACTTTGAACTAGCTATTGGTTTTTCCCGATTACCTGTATTACTTTGACCGTCTTTTGCTTCTTGTTTTAGGTGTCTGTAAATTAAAAATTTGCCGTTGGGGACTTGTGTTCCCTTGGTTTGATGTATTGTTTCCCCTTTCAATGGTCCATTTGTTTCAAAAAAAAAAGAAGTTTGAAATATACAAGGAACCTATCTCTTTGATAACATAGAAGAGTTTATCCTAAACCATTCAGATAACTAAGTTCTAGAGTTTCTTTGGGGACACTTGGGATTTAAGTCACTAGGCTCATGTAACCTCAGTTTTTGACATGATTTTCTAAAACTTTATTTGAAGATAGAAAAACACATCAACTTTATGGAAATAGGTTTTCTTTTTCAATTACTTCCCAAGAACGAAAATTATGCCACCCTAAATTCCAAATGCAAATGAATTTATCWGCACAAAATAAATTGAGATTGCTTATTATAAATTTTGATCCCTTTGTCTTGGCTTCAAGTTGAGCTCAAGTAATGTGAAGCTCTTCCAATTCCATACTTTAAGTTAGGTTGTTTTTGTTTTGTTTGTTATGTTGAGATCTCTAGAACCATGCTTACCCAAGTTGTATTCTTGGTACCGTAGGAAAGCTCTTTGCAAGGAAGGACTTATATGCTCTGAATCAAGGCGTTTGGACCTACGGTGTGAAAAATATTGAATTTACATTGAATAGGGGTTTTAAGGGGATCCATACTAATTATTTAACATTTCACACTATATAAATTCTACCTTTGTTGTACATCAATAGTTTTTGAAGTATCCGAGGGTTGTACAATACATCATGTTATAAACATCTACAGTTTTCTACAATAGTTTCGTTAAATTTTTTTGTCCCTTTAATACCCCTATTTAGTGTAGAATTTTTTATGAATTACAAAATTAGGAAATCATATTTTCCGCTTATATTTTGGCTATGACAACATCATGGAGCACACTACTGTTAACAAGGTAGGAGGTCCTAAAATGGAGCAGGTTCTAAAAGGTACAAAGTTTTCCAAATTATAGTGCTACTAAGAGAGAGGCACCCAATGCCAACTGTGTACCCAATGCCGTCCAAATCTGCAAAACATAATCATTTCAGGCTGTAAATGTTGGTAGGCGGTACATGGCTTATTTCTTTGACCTAAAATAATAAGCAATCTACGGTCCCACTACATTTATGTTCTAGAATGAATGCCTGACGCAGATTTGGACGGCATTGGGTACACGGTTGGCATTGGGTGCCTCTCCCTTAGGATCCATGCACTCATTAAAAATATTCATGAAGAGTAAAAACTTATAGCATTTCCAAAATAGTTAGTACGGGTAACACTATTTATCATCATTAGTGTACTTGCTTTTTTTTTTTTAATTTTTTTTAATTTCAAACCCGGAGTTTATTCCAAGACAAACTCAATATTGTGTTATTTCAAACTATTTCTTTTTGTTTTGATGAAAACTTACCACATGGATGGAGCTTTCCAAATCAAGTTTGTACTTGACTTTGAAAATTAGAAAAGAATCCCCCCAAAATGGCTATTTTTATCGCAATAGGGAGTTGAGAGCCTACAATCAAACATTAGAAGAAAATTGAGCCCTCCATCGAGTTGCTACCCTTTGTAACAATGAATAAGTGATGTAGAAATGATGTGGAGCACCCATGAGGGAGATCATTGATAGAAAAGATGATCAACCAAGATAGAATATTTTCCTCGGAGATTCGTTCATTGATTCTGAAATTGGCTTGTGATTGACTCTTGAACTATGTGATGCGGGAACTAATGTGGTCCACTGTCAAACCCTCAAAAGTTTCTTTTCATTGCTTGCCCTTGAGAATATCTCAACTCAAAGTTCTATAAGAATTAGAGGATGTTAAATTTAGTTTGTATCTTTTAGCATGATATAAATGCTAGGTTTGGAAAGTAGCATACCCAAAATGAGAACTTGAACCACTAAAAATGTATTTTGCATTGCTATGACTCCATTGCAAAGAGTGAAGCATCCAAAATCATCAGTGAATTCATTGAAAATTCAAAAATGACTTTTTCTACAATCCAAGTGGAAGATTGTTATATTGTAACAACAAAAAGTGAGATAGAAAAAATTAGAATTCTTTTTTAATTCAATCTTGAAAGATGATTTTTCATGTTGTTGCCCTAAAAGAAGAATGTCTTCAAGTAACAAAAAAATGGCCAACTTGACAATTTCTCAGAAATCCTTCAATAATGATTAAAATTGAAGAGTTGAGGCCAAAAGGGAGAGAAGGACCAAAAAGCATGAGTTCAAGTGGAGACTCAAGGAAAGCATAAATTCCTATAAAGAAAAAATTGAAGTATACATAATACAATCCATTTTAAACTTTTGTACTCACTTTGCCTCATAATAAATTCATGGTTTCTAGTTGGAAACTATGGAAATATCACAAGATTTATTTTGTAACACAAGGAATAAGATACTTGGTTGTAGGCTTTGATGTTATAGGATTTTTCTCTACAGTAGCTAGGACTTGAATATAAAAGACAAGGAGATACACCAACAACACTTGGAGTTTTTTTGGTTCTACCAACTATTTCCTTCTAATTCCCATATTATCTGTCTTTGCAAAGTACCAAGTTTTTTTTTCTCTCTATTATATTTTACTCAATATAGAAACTCTTTATTTTTTTCACCTTTTTTTTGCTATGTTGTCATATGGCTATTCCACCGGCTAACAATGAATTAACCGGTAGTTCTCCCCAAAACATTGTGCAGCACTCTCCCTGTGAGCTCAGCAAGTAAGTTTAAGCTCAGTTAGTAAGCTTAACCCTACAGCGCCGGGAATGCCATTTCCTGGCGTTTGGATGACTTTCCAACAGTGTCCAACGAAATTGAACGCACTTTTTCATTAATTTTTGTTTGCTTGACCTTTCACAAAGAATTATGAAGAGTATCTAATTCACTTTGTAGTCTTGTGAGTGTTTCTCTTCATGTGAATAAGAAATTAGAAAAGAAAACGGATCACAAAATATGCTATTTTCAGTGTAATTTGGGAAGTTGTGGCTCCTTGCTCTAAATCTGAAATTTCTCCACAAAAATGATATTTTTTGAATTTGAGCCCATCTAATAAAATGAATTTCATCTATTCTAGTTTCTACTCCAATTGAAATTTTGAAAAAATTCGTAATATTGAATATTTTATTGCAATTTGAACTTTGGATATATTTTTAGCAGGTGCACCATCATGGGCACCGGCCAAAGCATGCATTGCTCTGGTGCAGAGGCAGGAGAGATGTGTGTGCTCTAAGCAAGCTAAGCTAAGCTAAGCTAGTTTTGGAGAGAATTTTCTAATCTAAGGAAGCTAAGCTAGGAAGCAAAACAAGCAAGGGGTGTTGCAGCTTGTCAGCAAGGATTGAGAGAGAGAGAGATATATAGCTTCAAAGCCAGATGATCAGAGAGAAGGAGTCTGTGTCAGGAGGGTGGCCCGCTGCAGCGGCTGTCAGAGATGGCGAAAGCTTGAGCTGGACTGGGGCCGTCCGGAGATGAGAGCAGCAAGGTTTGGTACATTATGGCTTGTCACGTAGTACCCGCAGCTTGCCGGTGAAGAGGAAAGGGAGCTTGGAACCAACTAACGTTAAGCTTATTGGAAGCTTAACCTTAGCTGCTGTACACTTGTACACGAATTGGGTGTGTGGGAGGGCGAATGGCGTGTGATGTTCTCGGGCTCCTTTTCTGGAGTAGAGGAAGCTCCTCCAGTGTCAGAGATGGAGGCCTGGGTTTGATGGGACTGTGTACATTGGTGGCGTTAAACTCATCTTTGCTTGTAGACAATACATGAGGAAGCGAACCATCTCCTTGAGGAAGATGAGAGCGTGGAGGGATAGAATTGCACTGTATGTAGTTTTCGTGTGTTCATGTCTGTGTGTGGCTTGAAGCTCCGAGGAAGAGTAGGAATGGCGAAGAGGGAAGAAGAAGAGGACACTTCTTGGGGCTGTTTCAAGAACGAGAATGAACCCCGTTTCTTGCTATTCTCCCTTGCCAATATAGTCATGGCTGTGTGAGCTTCTTCAGATTTGTGAACGATAGGATGAGGCTGTGCGGTTGGAGCGTTGTAGGCGCTTTGGGAATGCCTAAGAGTACGATGTTGATGTCAAAGCACCTATCTTTACCCTCGAGACCTTGTGTTGCCGTGACTTGGACTGTAAGTAGACAGGTTCGTTTCAGAAAACAGCGTGTAGTTTTCGTCCGTAATGATCAGTCTTAGTTGGAGATTGGATATGGAGGGACTGTCAAATATGGAGCTCAGTTAGGTCATTTGAGTTGAGCATGCATACTTGCTCAAATCCTTCCTCTGGGTACACTCTTGGGTCATCGACGTACACTTTTGCCTTTCTTTAGTGTTAGTTTTACAGCTATGTGAAGATCCAGGATTCGATTGTCTTGGGTGTGGGAGAATGATTCCTCAGTAACTTCTGCAGAATCGAGGGCTTTTGCTTCTGGATGCAGGAGCTCGGGTGACTAGGTTGAGCCATGGCCGAAAACCTACTGCGTGAGGGACAGTGCAACACAAACTAAAGAATGAGTGAGAGTGGGGATTGGGAAAAAGATAGGAGAGTGGCGAAACGGGAGCAAATCTCCAGCTTACAGTGAAACGAAAGCTGCAAGGGAGGGCGGAAGAGTTTCCAGCAATGTCAAGAATTGTTAGCCACAAGGCCAGGATGCCCAACTTCGCTGCAAGAGTGTTGAGTACCCTAACATGGCTCCACGTTCTGACTACAGTCCATGCCCTGGACGGAAATCCTGAAGGTACGGCTTCTGATTTCTCACTTCTTGGTGCATGTTTCGAGAATGAGGTTCTTCAGAAAGAAGTTTGAACAACAACCGGAAACATGAAAGTTATATGGTTAGCCACATTCTCTGTCTAGTCAGTGAAACGCTCTGTGAGGGATAGAATCAAAGTGCTACTGTTCAATTATCATGGCGACTACGGAGTGTCTGACTTCATGCTAAAGGAATKAGTCGCTCTTCTCCTAGAGTAATGAAGTTGAAGTCATAGAAAGGTCATGGTGTTAGTGTATCAAAAGAAGAGGATCTCATCAGATTTCTTGAGCATTTTCACTTTCTTAATTGACGTCAAGTTTCAACCTATTTTTATGTTGGGTAATAGGATGCTAACTTTGAGTAATTCGGGTGCAGTGAGGTCTTTATCTGCTATAAAGGAAGCGTTCATTGACCCTGAGAATGTACTTGCGTCATGGGATCCGAACTAYTTGTCACCTTGCACGTTTGCCTTCGTGGAGTGCGATGCTAACCAATCGGTCTCCGGCTTGTACGTGTTACTTTTCCCCTGACTTAATTCCAGTTTTGGGAGCAAAAATCGTTGTTATAAACCTTATATTATCACATGCTTATCATTTTTTGGTATCAAGTTCAAATTTCGAGCCTTTGATTAATCTACACTTTAGATGTGGCCACATGTTGATTGTAGATATTGGGGTTGAAATTCTAAACCAGGTTTCTTGGGATTGGGGGGTGGTTCAGGGCGTTACCTTCGCATGGTTTATCTGGAACCCTATCTCATCTTATTGGGAGCCTTCCAAATCTTCAGCGTCTGTAAGCACCTTCGGCTTTTCTTTGAGGATGAGCTTCGTTACATGGTTGATATCTTTTTTGAAGCCACCTGCAGAACACTGGATTCACACTCGTGGTGGTTTCCACCAACTTGCAAGTTGATGATCGTTTTGGCTCTCCCCTGCAGGATAATTACCAACAATTCGATAACCGGCGGACTACCCGCGGAGATCGGGAAGCTGTCAAAGCTGGCGGTTTTGGACTTGTCCAGGAATGCCTTCTATGGTGCGATTCCCCGCGCCATTGTCAACCTGACAAGCTTAGTAAATTTGTAAGAAGCTCTTTCATACGCCAAAGGGAGTTTCAAGGGATTTTGTCACTTTCTCACTTTTGTTAAACTGGTGATAGTCATAAAAAAAATATGAAAAAAACTTTGCATTGTAGTAAAATGGATTTTGACAAGACGGTTTTGTATTGCGTGTGTGTGTTTCTCTACAGAAATTTGGGAGGGAATCACTTCAATGGAAGTTTTCCAGTATTTGTCAGCAATATGTCTTCTTTACAATCACTGTAAGCCGTGTGATCGTTTGCACCAATCCTAYAAAGATTTGCTATTCAACTCGTGACTATGAGGACGTGACCATTTGTTCAGGAAGGATATTTGGGTTTTTTTGGGGCAATTATTTGCACCATGCTGACTCCTTGTACACTCTAGAATGACACTTGTTTTTKAACTTCATGTCAGGGATATTTCAAACAACGACTTGTCGGGTTTCGTTCCCAACTCGACACTGAAAACGCTGATGTAAGAATGTCGTACCTCTGTTGCTAAGAAACCAAGATCTATTATAGAGAAGCTCAAATTTAGCTTATGCTTCAGCAATAGGTAGTAGTCCTAGATTGTGACATCAGGATGTAGCTCCCGAGATCTGCGTGAGAGGATTCTTCACACGTTTTCACGGCCTCTGGAAATGAAGTAACTTCGAATGGCAGATTCATGTATGCTGAGTGTGTGGGTTCATTCAAAGTCTGTGTCGTTTCTTTCAATCTGTAGTCTGTGAGGATTGCATTCTGATGAGCTCGCCTCTGCACACTTGTAAATACGGGAAAGTCCTGGAGCACACACTTCCTTCTCACAAAACCACCTTAACTTAACCCCTAAACGACGCCTAAACGACGCCGAGGTCATTTCATGGTCGATGAATGAGAGAGCATCTTTCTCTATGTAGGATAGAAATGCAACTATCCATCCTTGGAATTTTTGGTGGAAACTAAGGGAAGATTTTCTACAGTGCTTTGACTTCCAACAATTGTTTTTTGGACTTTTTTAGGCCAATGATTCCCATGGTTTTAGAAATTGATGATTTCAAGGGTCACCCACCCCCGCTCATCGTTCAAGGGTTAA
Organism: Pleurozium schreberi; assembly: GCA_006891605.1. NCBI lineage: Eukaryota > Viridiplantae > Streptophyta > Bryopsida > Hypnales > Hylocomiaceae > Pleurozium > Pleurozium schreberi. Next base: position 23,792 of record VACF01001516.1, on the reverse strand, counting down.
GAACATCCACACGGTGACACACGGAAAATTTGGCTCGCCAATGCCTCATGATGGGCTCCACAAATCTCTTGGTTGCTACCCCTTGACAAGGTCCCACTGTGATGAGGCACAAATATGTGGACTAAGCCTACTAGTCATGAAGTCAAGGCCACTATTCATGCCACCATTATTGCTTGTCCAATGAGTTGTTGGAATGGTGAGATCTCAACAGGGACATAATTGCAAATTGGGGGGGCACGGAAAGGGAGATGGGCAACATGATAGGATTCCGTACCAAGTTCATAGTTTGGCGAGCCTAGGGCACTTCTATTTCATTGGTGAGTCACCAATATGGTAGAAAAAGTAGCCTAGCCCCATCCATTTGCCTTCTGGACGTCTCTTCCATGCCACAATGGGGATGGTCTATCTTGACTTATATTTTAGTGTTTGTTTGTTTGGCACTTTGCAAATTAGGGACGCTTTACACCAAGAAGCCAGGCCAAGTTGTAGTGTAAGAGGCCCAAAACCTCACTTATGAGTGGGCAAAAGGCTAAGACTTCACTTGTGATTGGACAAAGAGCTAAAATTTGCGCAATGAGCTTCCACGTGTAAGACATCCATTATTTAACCCCAAAACGTCAAGAAGCCAAAACTAAATGGCTTTTGGTTGACATTCGGCATCTCTATGAGATGGAAAAAACAATATGAGATGTAAAGAACTTGGTTGAGTGCTTTTTGCAACAATACGAAATCTTCTATTTGTTGTATTGTTGACTTTTCTACTTAGGAGGATGCCTCTTAATGCACAAATCACCATGAAGTTTATTAATTTTGGCAATTTCAAGCTCCTTGCTCTTGATGTGAATTTGAACCTTATAAATGATTTGTGTTTTTTACGAACCTAATAAAATGAAGATATCAAAGTGTGGTTTCTACTCCAAATCGAAAATTCCAAAAATCCCAAAAACTGGATGTTCCATAGAAATTTGAACTATTGCCTAATAACCATGCTCTATTGATTTTTTAAATATAGAAGACAAAGAAATTATTTGACTGCACGCCATATTCCATGGTATTACAATACATAGACATTTGAATAAAATTATACACTTTTTGAGCTGATTTTGGAATATATTTGAATTTTTTTCACTTTTTTCTTGAAACAATTTTCATCATTTTAAATTTTTACAAAATAATCTGAACTTTATTTGAGTTTTAGGTGACAAGTGCTTTCTTTTTAGAAAAAAAAAAAAATCTCAAGAACAAATAGTCACAACATGGGAACATAAGAGTATAAGGATTATGCCATTCATTTATATAGTCATGAACCCATCTTTTGAGTGTTAATCCTGGAAGGACAAAGATTATCACCAAGGTAGTCAACTAAGAATTTATTAGATCTTTGGATGAATAAGTACATTCTTCATTTTTCCTAAATTTCATTCATCATCTTTTATAGGTTATCCAAGTTTTCTAGTTTTAATCCTTGATAGCATCTAATCCCATGTCCTTGCATTTTTACAAGTTCAACACATTTATTTTTTCTAGTGTATTCACTACTTACTAGTTAGCCTTCAAATTACTCATAGCCCAATTTGTGACGGTTTTGGGTGTACCGACCTTATGGAGTTTGGACTATGGAGCTTTAAAAGTTATTGTTTGCTTTTCAAGATAATGGACATCAATGATTTGCAATTAATTTAGAACCAAGTAAATTAGGAATTTTTTATTGCCAATTCAAAAGTATTCACTTATAAAGGGAGTGCATCTACTATTGAGTTATGACCTATTTCACAAATTGACCCTACAAATGGACAATTCACCTTTATTCATAAAAGCCTAGATGACACCGATTTTGAGCCCCTTGAAAATTTATAGTTTTTTTCCCTTGTGGTGTTTCAAAAATGCATCTTAAAATATTCTAGAATCTCCTTTTGACTACCAACAAGATCAGTCAATAGATTTTATAATTCAATATTCCCTCTATTTTTGAATAATACCAATGTTTCAATTTTAAAACATGAAAGAATCACTGGTATTATTTAGAAACACAAGGAGTAATTGAAACCATGCATAAACTATTAGGGGGACAATTCTATATGTTGTTAATTTCAGTGATCAACACAATTGAAAGTTTATTTCAAAACAATTTAATATAAGTGACATAGGCAAGTCCGCGTGGTTTTTTCTAACTTCAATAATACATCGAAGAGGGCTAGCTAGGATTATTCTAAAGATGTAATCCCAAAGATTCAAATAATAGTTGCTTTATTTTTCACTTCAACTTTTGTTCCTTCACAATGTCATCCAAGAAACCCATGCATTACACTAACATTGTATTTAGTGTCTCTATTTATCAACATAAAGTTCAATACTACATTTAAATTGGTGTCACCAACACTAAATATTGTTCTAAAATTATAAACTAAGTGTTTGATTAGTTTTATGTTAAACATGGACCAAGCACAATAACATGTCAATTACATACTTGCCAAATTTCAAAAAGTAGAAAATGGATTTTGCACATGAAGTCCAAAATTGTCCACTATACTTGAAGAATGTGTGAACCATAGTTTTTGATTGCAAAACCTAATTTGAAAGTAAACTACAATTCTTTAGTAAAGGTGCATTTTTTGTAACTTATGTTATCAAATATTCATTTAAAAACGATTGGTAGAGGGTTCTACCCAAATTCTTGATTGTCCCATTTAAGGACAGGAATCATTAATAAAAAAATTCAAATTTACTTCCGACATCATGGTAGCTGATTATTATATTCATGCTATCTTATAATAAAAGAAAAAATGATGTCTTTGGGCACCAATAAATAATGTCACGGCACAATATTCAAAGTCCACATTGCTTTCAACCCCCAAGGTAGTGCCAATACAAGCCTTGAACACCACGTTTTGGCACTATTTGTAGGTGTTTAAAGGCCAATTTTTCTACTAGTATTTTGCTAATAATAATTATTTTAAACCCCCCAGAGTTTGCCTCTTCAAATTTTCATCATAATTTTTTTTTTTTTTTTTTTTTTGCAATAAACAATTTCAATTGACCCAATACTTTATAGGAATATCAATTTAATACTAAATGATAGGAATACTAATTTATAGGAATATTTTTTTACTAAAGTTACTACTTGGCTATTGTACATAATATATTGTAAGGTAGGAGGTCCATCAAATTTCTACTTAAAAGCTGAAAATTAATTGAAGGGGTTAAACATCTTGAATTATTTTTTCAGTAAATTTATATTGAAAGACAAATTAAATGTGCATCTAACTCAAGTCATTTCATATTTTTTTGGAACTTCGTGGAATTTATTTATGAATTTCTGAAGTTGAAATGCAGTGGTCACTGAAAGTGTCCAACTCTTGAAATTACATTTTTATGCAATTTGCTTTTTCATTGCACTAACAATGCATAAATAGTGTACATTTCAAAAAGTGGACACTTTTATAGAGTCCGAGCACTTTATAAACCTTCTACCTCATAAGGTTTTGATGCTTAGAAATCTAAAATTTTGCTCCAAAGAAGATGCTCTTTTGCAACTCTCCAAGAGTCCGCGTGAGAAAAAGGTCTCACATCCAATTTTTTTGCAAGCAATAAAATTTTGAGTGGGCTTCATAAAAACAAGACAGGGCTTGTAAAAGTTACCCCCTAAAGGATCAACATGCTTTTTTTTGGCTACATAGAAATTTTGGGTAGATACGTGTGATTGGAGATTTGCATTTTTTTGGCCCAAATTTTAATAGAAGGTGGAAACGAGGAATATCTTTCATATGCAAAAGATTCACAACATTTGGAAATATGAGTAAAAAATTATGGCTTTATATGTTATTTTTTTCTCAGGTAGGCAGTTCGGGCAAATTTGAAAAAATCATTTTTTTCAAAAACAAAAAATTTGAAATTGGTTTTCTAGAGTTATATGTACATGGAAAGCTTTGAATCATTCCAATTTGATCATATACTCAAAAGTTATGAGGTTTATTTGTTTGCGGGCAATTATGGATTGTCTCATTAGATGTTTTTTGGACCGTCTAGAAGACTACGAGTTTCCAGGCTATAGAAACACATTGGAAACTCTGGGAACTCTGCCACATAGACAGTATGACGTGGCACAGAGACTGCCATGTCAGATAATACTAATTATTTTATTATTTTAATTAATTATTAATTATTTATAAAATAATGTTTTGAATTTAAAAAAAAAATCAATTTTCAATTTCTTTATACTTTCTAAGATTCCTGAATTTTTTTTTTTTTTTTTTTTAAATTCAAAATTTCAGACCAGCAATCGCTGGTTCCCTGTGCAGGAAACAGTTTCAGGGAACAACCCCGAAACAGGCTCTTGCGGGGCTGAAAAACATCTAATGATTCTAAAATAAACTTTAAAGTCCTTTATCTTACTCAATTTTCAATATTTTGGGAAAAAAACAAAATCATAGGATGTAGATTGATAATTAGAACATTGCAACCATTGGAATTGGCAATTTTCAATTCCATAATTAAATTCTTAACAATGTAGAATTTTAAATCATTCTATACTATTGCATACATACTATTTTTTTTCTATATGTTGTACAGTTCCAAATGATCTGAAATTTTTCAAGCATGTGGCCAACTTGTCTAAGAAAAAGAATCCAAAGAAGCACCAACATTTTGAACAATTTTTCTTATAGAAAAGTGAGCTTGTGAAGTGTAGCTGCCTTGTTTTTCACAAGGCTGAAAAATTGATCTCAGTGAATTTCAATGCTTTTATCTTGCAATCTATGCGGTGGAAATTTTTGAAATTTTTACCACATGTTTTCAAGTTAGAATACTATAAGATCCTACGGTTACATGTGTCAAAAACAAGTTTTTTTCAAGAATGTGCTCCTTATACTAAAAATGGTAGTTTGGGAGCATTTTGAGTGAAAACAAAGTCATGGAACTTTAGGGATTAAGGGATCCACACAACTAATCTAGAATATAAAAATTGGCATACTTTTGACATTGTTTGGTTACTATGAGAGGTTGATTCTTGACTTCATAGCATTGAGAGCTTTTGGAGAGGCGCCACATGGTTGTCTACACTAAATAGTGAAATTAGGTTGTCCCTCACTAATTTCTCAACATTCTATGTCCTATTCTTAACCTGGAATAGATTTGTAAAACTAAGTTTGGACAGTATCGAAGTAAGAAATGGACAACTCTTCATGGGGTCCTGTGATTGCACGAGAATTGTTTTTACGATGTACGATGAGTAATTGTTTCAAAAGATTCAAGTTATTTGCCGATTTAAATAGCCTGCACATTGAAAAGTTTCAGTTGCGTGGGTTGAGTTGACGAGTTGTTTGCTTTAAATTTTACAGAAAAACCTCAATTGGGGCATTTGACGACATGGCAACCACCACTCTTTCTGCGAACCCGAAACCCACTCTGAGAAGCGGTCCTGCAGCCATGCATTGTGATTGTTCTGTAAGTCCCTTTACCGATTTTATCTGCTTAACATGTCTTAAGTTTCTGTGAGCTCAACTTGAATACTGTAAATGTGGGGAACTAATTTGAATGAGTATTAACATAGCGACATTCSTCGAGGTGTTCACAGGCATCTCCGAGAAGCCCTTCAGCAATGGAAGTTGAATCGGCTCAATCGAAGAGAAGTTCGCCTGGAGCACTTCAAATTCAACTGGAGGTAACGTTTCTAAGTYGTCTCTGTTCGTCTCTGTTGAAGAAAGTGAACTTCGGTATAATTTGCGTCTTTTCTTAAGCACTATTCTCATGTCCCTTTRTAAAAAAATTTGAAATGACTTTTGTTTATTTGTAGGAGAAATATCTTTTGGAGAAAATTCCGTCGCCTATCAGAGTAAGGCCGGATGCGAAGCCCGCAAATGAACCTGCATCCCCTGAACTTTCTCCACCTCCATCACCGAAGCGCAAGAGAGAGGTAGACTTCAGCAAGGACTTGAAGGATGTTGCATTTACGGCGGTTCTCCCTTCAAAGAATGTTGACTTGACACGATCTCAATCAACATTCTAGCTGAGCCYTTGCTGTTTATCAGCTTCGGCATCGCAACTAGATAAGTTATACTCTAACAATGATGTGGGTATGTTGGAGTAGCATGATGGGTGCTCGTATATAGGCTTATCAGGTGAATGTAGGTAGACAAATCTTTGGTAGAAAAGCTGGGTTTGTTTCTTCGAATGAGTGTTGCAGCTCATTTGTACCGTTATCTTAAGAGTCTTTGTAACAAATCTGTATCTTACTAGGTTGTAGATTTCAATTAAAACATTGTACCTTCTGTCGAGTCTTCGAGCCACATTTCGTGCAGATCTAGGAAGTCGAGGTGAAATATATTCCCTTGTTATAGATATGCCATGAACAGTTGAGCTCGGTTAGAACAAGAAATATATGAGCTCTGGTCTCGGGCTATGTGTAGACCTTTGCATCATTCTTATCCCTAAAGAATTCGTAATATTTAATACCATGTGCATGGACCTGTCACGGTTTTCCTGTGACGCAGCTTTAGTATCGATACAAATCAAAATGGCAAGTGCGCACTTGGAGCAATATTCATCACAGATCTCCCCGTTTTTTCTTAGTTGTGATTCCACAGATAAACTTGGATGTAGGGATGTCTGTGCTGCAGAACACGCTTGTAATGAACCGATCCTATGGAACCTCTCTGTACCATTGTTAACTTTTAAACCTTGGAATCTGGTATGTTGATTAAGCTTTTGATTGTCTAATTATGCTGAAAGATTATGATGTCCTTGAGCACAAGATCTTCAATTTTCTTCATATTGTCAAGTTTAGCAATTGTTTTGATGGTTTCGCGTCCATGTGCATACATCCGTAGCCAAGCTTATATTCTCCCAAGCGCATAAAATGAAAATTCGCTAGGGGAAGCTCATATTGATGAGATCACCCTTCTTAATTACCTTCCGGAACTTAAAAAATTTTAAACTTTTTTTGACAAGGTGTCTGTACATGTCAGATGCCATGTTCTCTACTAAAGCAAAAGGACCACTACTGAATCACGTCAAGAACTGATCCGAACCACACTGTACAAGATACTATTGCGTCATTGTAAGCTTTTTAACATGTTACTCTTGATCTTTGGGAGATGTTCAGCCTACTGGAGGAGGCCTTGGGTACAAAAGTCTCTAGATCAAGTATATGTGATACTACCAGACAACCTATTTCCATGCGAAGATCAGGTACTTTTGCTCACACTTCATGCTAATGAATCCAACGAAGTGTATGGATATAGAAGATTTTGGTATCAAGGGTCGATATGTGATCAGGTTCATGACGCTTTCAGTATTCCTTAGAGAAAAAGGCCTTCAAGAGAGGATCCGTTTTAACGGTTCCAGTATCTCGAGAGGATCAMTTGCATTCTAAGGTACATCGTTCTGACAATTGGGATGGATTTCAGTAAATCGAAAACCAATTAGGGATTAACTTCGAGACCTCGAGAGCTGTCACAGCTGAGAGAAGCTCCCCCAGGCGGCGCTTCCAGGCGCAGATAATCGTACAAGACTGCAGTGAAAGGCCCTGTGGCTTTGTGCTGGGTGAGGAAGAAGCTGTTCTGACCCACTTGCAGAAGGTTGGCATCCACATCAATTGTCCAGAGCTTGTACAATCCGTGGATGCCATGACGGGCCACTGCATTGTCCCTSCCGTACTGCATCGTGTCGAACACCGGTATGGTAGCGTCGAATTTGTTCACGAATAGCTGCACMAGGTAAGAGGATACTAGTTGTATCACCTAACTTTTAAGCACTTTTAACAATATGTAGAGCTGTGGAGAGATTACTTTGGGTACATGAGCCAGATTTGTTTTTAAGAAATTATTATCATTACGGATGTTTTCAAAAAAATAGTGGGAGGTTTTAAGATCTTTATTAAAACAATAGTAGACAATTCCATTTCCAGTCAAAGATCTGAAGGAAAATGGACATTTAGCAAAGTCATGCGTGCACCATTTGAGTGTATGAGCAGATTAGTTGCTGTTGGTAACGGAGACCAATATAGGAGAAAGGATCAGGTCCCTAATGGTGTTAGTAACCTYTTCAACATGTGTTTTCGTTTGATTGTCTGATATTTACATTTTWTGTGTTTTCTGATGGCACAAGTTTGGGGTTATGCAGTTGTGGGTTACCTGGATGGCGGCTCCATTTGCKGATGCCGTTGCAATTCGAAGCTTGTAAGGGCTGCTRGAGCRCACTGCTGTGAGTTTAAATTGAACCTCCCAGGTTGTGGCTGCGTATGATCCATCGGGCATGAGCCTGCCATCAGGTACGAATTRTATGCAATCAACTTGCAGGATAGCTTTACGAGTTTTCGCTTGAATAAGGTAACTGCCCTGATTCAACATGTTCCTTATATGGACTTTACGACAATCAAACAACAGGAACTATATATAGTCAATGTTGATAATGTCTGAATTAGGTGCAGGTACCGGAGATAATTGTACTGTGAACTTTGTTGCAAATACCTCAATTACGGAGATAGGTGCAATCTAAGTCAACCTCTTAGGAAAGTCGAGTTCGAGAGGATTTAAAATATGTAAATGTAAACAAGGTCCATCGATCGAGAGAATGGACTGACCTGTTCAGATGAGCATAAAACCAATCTGTTCGCCAGTCGCTTTGGCCAACCGTGTAGACCAAATCCTTTCTAGGATAGAGATCTGTATACCGGTCCCACAAGCCATACTGACGCCACCTGTATTGCCCACCCGAGTGCCCATTTAGAATTTATTATTCCCGGCACGAATATTGTGATTCTGTCATCTTGCTGATGGATCAAAGTTGCAAGGATCGATGTACTGGAGTCCTTTTTAATGGAATCTTATGGAACTTACTTTTGGTTGTTGCTAAGGTAGAGAGGGTTGACGTATTTGGGATTCGGATCCGGCACGAAAAACCCTCTTGCTGTGCGGTCAGGGATACCAATCTCCCACACTGTAGGCCCGTCTCGAGGACTCCTGTAAGTTATGTCCCCCATTTCTATCACCCCACCTGCAACAAGTGGCAACACATGCAACTCATGCACTTTCAATTGAATTCGCTTCTTGTCGAATACACCATATTGCTATTTGTAGGGGATATCACACATCCTAACTACAGTTCTTTGCTGGAAATGCTGCATCAGAATAACTAACTTGGTTGAACTTGAATGGGACCATTGTCGAATTTGTAGTCTCCCACAACACCAGGAATCCATCCRTAGAGGTCATAGACGCCACCTCGAACATTTCGTATGCAGAAATGTCCATTAGYATCTGCTTGAGTCCAGAACTGATAGCCCTGTTTCCATCACTCATCACCATCGTCGTTACTAATCAAACAAAAGGACTGAAGTGAGATTTTAGTATCTTTGTGTCTGGAGAGGAGATAAGCTTCGCTACGTCCTTACCTTGCTCTCGGTTTGCCACGAACCTGTCTCGCCTGGTGCGGCCAACCCTAAGAATGCGTTCTTGCCTCCCCAAGTGTAAGGTGGCTGGACCCTGCGCTTCCAATTCGTAAGTTCCAATTCTCTAAAGCATCATTGGTGTGTATTTGTGAATCTGGGTACAGATAATGAGTTTAAGCAAAAGTAGTGTGTTCATACGGATCCGAAACAAGAAGGCGGCCCCGAAGAGAGCCACGTTCCGCTGCTTTGGAGAAGTCAGCTGAAGCTGGCCAGGAATAGGGCCAAGCTGCTGTCTCCGCCGTTACTTGGGCCTGCGCATTCTGCCAAAGAGAAGAGGCAGGAGTAGCCGCTGGTGCGGAGTTGAGGTAAATAAAGACTGGTCCGAAAACCTTTTTCCAAGGCTCTCCTTCTCCAAAGCTAGGGCAGAGATCGATCCCAGCATAATGTGCACTATGAAACATCTGCACTCACAATCATCCCAATAAATCTTGTGACCAGGAGCAACGTCGAAGTAAGATCGAACGGAGCAAAGAAACTAAGAGTTCAGGACTCACAGCTAGACACGTAGGGCCAACATGGGATGTCAAATTCTGCTTCATGGGACCGCCGTTACGAAACTCGGCACTGGGTGTGATGATCCAGAAACCAACCATCGGGTCGGTATTGCTCACCCATCCGTGCACTTTGAGTTCTTTGTTTTCCATGGAGTACTGATACTTGTCGTCCACCTGCAAACTCCCACTCAATCGATGAACTACTTCATGGATGAAGCCGGTGTAGGCAAGCTTGAAACAATGGTGAGGAATATACTCTGAACTCCTTAATCCGGCTGCCTTGGGTCACAAATCAATRATTATGATATACTTTCAACGTATAACGAGTGTGCTCCAAGTGCGGCAAGTGTGCACGTTATTCCAGATGTCATTATATAAAATTCATGATGATGTCATGTTAAATTTTCTGTGTAATTTTGCACAGGAAACGTACATACCTCACCTACAAGGGCAGGTTCGATGGGATTCGTCAGGAGACGAGCTTCAGGGTACGCCAGCTGCTCACTCCTGTCCGACATTAAATCCTCCGCGCTCGGCATCACCCTTTGTCGGTCGTCGGCTATGGCCATGTAATGAAATCTTTGGGGGATTCAGTACAAACCGTGGCAATCGTAACTGACAATCAATACAGAATTCATGGGACTCTGGGAGTGTGTAACCGTACTTGTCATTGCTGAGCTTGAACGTGATGCGTGTTTGGTTGAGGTTGAAGGCAGGCCAGCCACTTGGCCGCTCGTAAATGCCATACGAGTAGAACCCTGAGCTCCCACGCAGGAGTACAAATCTGAAGACAGTGCAGCTCACGCAACAATCAAACCTCACCCAATTCTCAAGTGACCTGGCGGATCATACGGATTGCAACAATTCTGATTTGCAACTGCGGTTATGTGATCCTGGTTTGGGGTGCTCACCGTTTATCAATGTTGAGAGGCACGCCTGAGGCAGCGATTGGATCATACGGTCGCAGAAAGGAAACCTCCACTCTGTTTGCGTCCTTGTACACCACGTTGAAGATGGTTCCGGAAATGCTGCGAACAATCGGAAGAAACTGAAACTCTTACGCATCCGAATTGGGGAGCACTGGTGGGTTTCGAAATATCTTCAAACTCAGCTCTTCGACATTTTCGCTTTCAAACTAACAACATCCCAGACAACATGCGATGTTCCGAACTGATTCTTATGATACGAAACTTGACACTATCTCAWTTACATTTTGTACAATTTAATYAACCAAATTATCCATTTATTAACCYTGCATCTTTGGTCCGTYWGAGGTTAAGACAACTTGTTTAACTACATGAGGATGTTGTTTCAACCYCTARAARGAAGAAACAAACATTCAACACGATCCCAGTGCTGTTTAGAATATTGTTTCATCTCAGTATCTGCACTAGTTTTCTCGATGAAAATTAGAGAWTCAACTTACACGTAAAAATTATCTTTTCCACCATTTTGGCTCCAGTTCATATCCCAGTATCTGCAATCAACCGTGTTAACGTTGCCATGTGCTTGAGGTGAACCACAGATGGGACAGCACTAGATACGTGCGACGGAGCATCAAAACATCAAGGACTACCTGTAACCCAACATTTTGTGAATGATTTACGGGAAGTGAAACATCACCCTCTGTTGGTTTCCTTGTTATTGTATTCGAGGAGATTTGCTATTCCACCGTATTTGACGCCAGTCACAATGCCCCCAGGCTTGGTCAGCGTCACTTGCACAATTCCATTATCCAACACCACCTGCAAGTGGAGAATTGTGAGTTATTTTTACAACAGCTAAAAAATGTTATGCACTTTCAATTGCAAGCATTCATAATTTGAGAGGAAATTTAGGCACTAGTAGTACATAGTTAGATCGCTCATCAAGGAGAACATCAGTGCCATCGATGCCGCTAGTCTGGTTGACACTTTGAGGAAGGGTGTCCAACTCTTGCATCATGTTTCTCAATTTTTCCTGCATCTCATCATTCCACTTGATCAGTGCATAGCAGAAGCTAGTTTCGTTGATGCCATTTCATAGCGACATGTTTTGTTGTGTCTCAAAAAGAGGATTACGACCTCATTCCAAAGTCCTTCGCTCATCCCCAAAGTGAAAATTTTAGAAGCTCTTGAGAGTCTTTATATTTTGAACGTCTGATTACGATCTTGAGCATTGTCTAGTTCATTCAATGATGAATGAATTGAATGAAGGACCGCAAATGCAAACGCCCTGCTGAAACAAGATGAGAAAAAACACCAATAAACACGAGCTTGGGATGCTGTTTCGGCTTCCTTGGTTGTTTAAAACATAAGCTAATGTTTGAGCAACTATCTAATGTACTGTACTGTTCATGTATGTTCAGATATGCAAAGCCACGAATCACCACGCACACGATGTGCACAAAGATGTGAGCCAACCACCGTTATGGACTTGGAATTCACCGGACGAATTCCAAAACCAAAAGTTGAGGTGAGATTGAAGGCAACAATGATCTGTTGAATGAGTAATCAASCCAGTTGAGTTCAGCTTTTATAAATGGCTGGAATTGGCTACAGGAAAACAGAATTAATATGTGGTTTGGAAGCAATGTAGGCCATCTMTCTGACGTGAGTTTGTCAGGAGCGAACAGGAGCAGCAGGAAGATGATGAAGCAATGTTTGCCAACATTATTGCCATTTCCTCTTCACTGTCAATCATATAAAAAAAGGTTTGCAACGCAAGGCTTCACGTTAAGTTAACCTTGAACTTGGCGCACTTGAGTTTTATTTCCACTCACTACAGTAGCAGGATCAGAATCCATTCTGACGGTGGATGTATAAGTTAACTGCAATTCTAAGCCTGTTCTGGACTCCTTTAGAAATGCTTCTTCAAAAGCCCTGCCTTGGGGAAGCCCCTGCGGCACCAAGAGTTTGAGGACAATGCTCTTGATGGCCATGCATTAGGTTAGGTAGGAGGGGCAAAAAGTGTGAATTTTTCTTATTGTTGTGAGAAATTTCACTTGGTCAATTTTGGGGGGATGGACAGGCAAATCGTCTAATGAAGTCCAAAGCACATTATGTTAGTTCTTTGATGTTTTTTAAGTGAAAAATTGTATAAAAAAACACCCATCCTAAAATAAAATCGTTTTCTGTTTTTCAAAATGATGATTGTGTATGACTAAGCATGTTCTAAATGTAATCAATGACTTTCAACGGCTAATGATGTCGTTTGACCTTCTTCGTTTGTGCTTTCACAATTTACAATCTAGCCACTAACTTAGAGTACCTTCCAATGAACTACAGTAAGTTACTGTATGTACACTACTGTACTGTATCAGTAACATGCATCTGGGCCCGGAATGCCTACAATTGAAAGCATCCGTAACTTAGCGTTTGCTTGGTATCACGGCAATGGATGTAACAAGACGTACTAATTAAGCCACAACGGCTGGGTAAGTACGTTAAATTTCCTTAATTATACTTCCTAAATGATTGCTGTCAGTTTCTAGTATTGGGCATAATCTACCGTAGTGACTCGTATTTAATTCCAATTCAATGGACAAGACTCTACAGAGTAGTAGGATACAAAGGTATTTTTGTATACAAGGTATACAAAATTACTTCACTACCCTGAATAGGGGTATTAAGGGTACCAAAAACATCAAAGTGATGTATTGTGAAAAACTTATTGTGGGTAAGTTTGAAACATGATGTACAACCATTAGACACTTTAGCAACTATTGATGTACAACAAAGGTAGATATTTCTATAATGTGGAATGTTGATTAATTAGTATGGGTCCCCGTAATACCCCTATTCAATGTAGGTACTAGTAGAGTTCAAAAAAAGCTACTGTAATTGAAAGGCATAATTTTGATGTGAGGACCAATACAAATACAAAATATAAATAGAGATATGAGATACAAATATCTATACAGAATACAGACAAGAAATACACTAGTGGATCCCATATCGATTGGTGGCCAGACTACTCTTGGAAAATGCAAATATTTGTGTGCGGAAGATATTTTTTAATAAATAATTTTTAATAACTAATTTGCTTTTTTTGGGGGTGATATAAATTAAATAATCTTTCAAAGTGGATAGTCTCCTATGAGTGACTATCCGTTCAAAAGACAACACATTGCAATCGATATATTGTATGGTAAGGTCACATTGCATTGGGCATAGTTCAATGTTTAGAGCATCACTCCACTAAGGCGCAAAATATTAGCTTGGTGAATGGTTTGGCGCACTTGGGCTTTATAGAGAGTCCGACAAAAGAAGCAATTTAAGGTTTTTGGCTGAGAAAGAAAGAAGATGTCAGCAAATTGAGGCACCTTAGAAAGGCTAATCCTTTCTTGAATAACGAGACGGACCCAAGGTGTTCGGATCTCCTTTCCAAAATGTTATTACACACGCCAGGAAATAAAGAAACACAACAGCTAGTCATTGAGGACAGTTACTAGTTTTAAAAGGAGATTGGGATGCACTACAGTAGACCTAAATGGATGTTTGAGAATAAACGAGGACTGATAATATTATTGGTAAACAAAGGACGATGGAAGTTAGTCAACCCCAACTAAATGAGATTCGCGATGGAGTCAGCAAGCTTGACAACCATGACTAAAACAGAAACAAAGAGTTCGTAATGCACAAMCCACCTCGTCCAAGGCTTTCTCATCAACGGCAGATGACGCCGTAGCAATTCCTCCACCTCTGCTTTGTTTCCATGACCTTCGTGATGACCACCGAGAGCTTCCATGCCACAAATTACCCACGCACACATGGCCAAAGAGGCTACAGAATCCATAACCAAGAGGTGAAAACTTGGTGTGATCTTGGGGAACGCTCAGAGAGCGTTGAGGATTCACGAGGGATTCACAGCCAACGCAGATGGTTCTGTTGGGGACTACTTTGGYGCTGCTTTGGCTGCTGCACTTTGGAGGGAGAAGCCAATTCGCATTACTCAAGGAGGTCGCCATGGCTGGGAGCTCTCGGCATGATATGGACGTTCCTACTGCCCATGCAAAACAGCAAGGAGAAGTCTTGAAAATCAGGTTCAAAGCAAACCCATTTAAGCTTACTCTCTTGTGTCAAAGTGTAAGGTAGGGGATACTCAAAATTTAAGTGACCTGATCATATACTTGGTTGGACTTACTGGCAAGTGGTGTAAGAATGGTGTAACATTGATCTTTGAATGAAATGAGGCTTTTCACAGTCAACTACATCGGTCTACAACCCCGCACTTAGAAATTTCAAAAGGAATTCATACTTAGTAATAGACGGTTGATCTAAAAGAGAGCTTGGCTGCTGTACCCAAATATCTCTCTAGAGCTTATAAAATCTCTAATACATTCCCACATACCTCGAAATTTTTAACGTGACGCAAATTGTAACCTCAACCGTCGAGGAAATTTCAAAATTAACGGAGGTTCGATCGGCACGAACCCTATGACACGAACCCTATTAGTCCAATTTCAGCTCTCCTCGAAAAGACCCTTTCACAACAGCTTATTCAGCACATGAATCGCCATGATCACACGGAATGCATCAGGTAACCTTTAAATTCTGTACTTCGGTAGCTTAATCACTTTGCACCTTGACACAAATCAGGGCCGGATATGACATTGTATCACAAGCCTCAAATTTTCCCGAGTTAGAATCCTCCTCCGTCAAGTAACTACGTAAGAATATTCAAGCACTAACTTGGACAAAGAGAATGATCTGGCAACTCCGCACATGCAAAATTCATAACCCCCTTTCGTACAAAAAGGAGGGACACCAATTTCGCCACTAACCCAAAAGGGCTACCCTAAAATATTCCATGGAAGGCATATATTGGAATTTAAAAACTTGACATTTGCCTCAAAACCATACCCAGAAATAAATCGGGCAATTCAGGAGTCTATATCTCATTCACTAACAATTGAACTCTACCCTCGCCGAATTCGACTCAAATACGGAACAGAAACTGAGTATGTCTCCCTAGAACCAGGCTCAGCAAGTGGAATTTCACTGAGAGATTTCAACCTAACCCTACAAACACCGAATRGTGCAAACTTTGAATCCACYCAGAGCTGATTGTGGCTTGACAAAGAGATGAGAAGAGCGATGCAATTGAGAAGGTRCAGCAGTAAGAAAACTTACAGTAAGAATCGGAATTAGAAAAGGGTAATCGCAGTCTGTGTAGACTGCTGTGAAGTTGGAATCGCAGATGGTGCGTTGCTCGAAAGTTTGCCTGATGTGCCTCGCTTTCTACGCGAAGGGAAATCTGGGCCAACATGCAAAGGGATTCTGAACATTCGTGGATGACAAAGGGCCTGGACGGACGGAGGCTCACATTGATGATGCCGTGACGACGGAGCTTAGGATCCATGTTCTAACTCATGAAATTTTGTTCCCTACATTGGGCACCAACTCGAGCTTGTTTGAGGGCCCTCAAGATAGCTCAAGAATATGGTACCCTCTTAATTTGAGGTGTTCACGACCTTTCTCATTTTTCACTTGTCCTTGCGTCTTGACCCTGAAATGTCAAGGTGGTTGTTTTGTGTCCAATGGGTGACAAAGCATCTTTTTGTGTAGGGCAAAAGTGCAATTATTAATCTTCGAAATTTTGTGTGAAAAGGGGAGATTTTCTATAGTATTTTGATCTCCAATGACTGCTTTTGAATTTCTTTTTTAAACAAGTGATTCTCACAATATCAAAATGGATGATTTCTATGGTCACTAGTATGTCCTTTAAGGATTGATCTGAGTAGCAGCAGGGTTTTTCTTTTGTATTGTAGCAATACACCATGCAATAAATGGAGGATGTTCCTTCCAAATTTAAACCACTATGATAGTGCCACAACACTGGATTATGGCTCTGTCACCTATACACCATGCAGTACATGGAGGATGTTCCCTCCAAATTTAAACCATTGTGATAGTGCCACGACACTGCATTATGGCTCAGTCACCTATACACCATGCAATACATGGATTATGGTTCACGAGCAGCGATAATATCATTTGGTCATTTAGCTCATTCTGCGATCCCAAATTGAACGACAAGAACGCCATCGYTCCAGCCTTAAGATATTATTTGGGCTATGTTTCGGTTAAACTTACAAGCGTCGGCGTCTTATCAAAATGGATGAACACACTCATTAGATTGAAGACACTTTTCTTGCACTAAAAAGCATTGGTCCTACAATGCAGGACAAAAAAACGAGCAGGCTTTGCTCTGAATGATGGCGGCTCCGGACGCAACGTGCGACCTCACTTAAACAAACACAATTCAAATACCATTCATTGTGCATGGCCACCCAAGTCTCCCTTCTACAGATGTTCCCACCAGCTTTTGATGTTTGTTTGTTTGTTTCCAGCCTTCGAAAATAGAGTTTGCTTTGCCCTAATCTTCCCCATCGAAGTATCTTGAGAAGCTAGAACAGTAAATAAAGAGACCAAGCATGCTAAGGCTAAACGGCACAGGACACAAGTAAAAAGACGAAAACAGCATAGCTGCATATATTATATTTGAAACAAATATTAGACTGTCATAGCCAGATACTCTGTAGTCTATACCACATACACTGGATACGAAAGAAAGCCATAGCTGCTCATTGTAGGCACTCAACTGCAGCACTATCTCCTCTGCAGCGCATGCACTTGCACACCAGAAGAGAACTAGTTAGTCAGGCAACAGTACGCAGTACGCTCCATAAACTCCTGTACGAGGCGGGAAACACGCTAATCATTGATCCAGCATACATGGGAAGGCCCATTCAAACTTCATCTTTGGACTTTGGAGTACGCACGCATATTTCATTATTTCACAATGTACTTCGGATGATAAATCATTCAGTGCTGAAAACCGTTCGTTGTCCAACAGGATTCGTACACAGGCCTGGCTGGGGATCATCATCTAGCTGTGGCCGGTTGCCGCATTGCTTTGCCGGTTAGCAATTATTGGCCACCACGGGAAAGTTGACCGCTTTTCTCCGTTCCTTCAACACAATCTTGTGCTATTCCCGGAAGGCAAACACGGACAATCTCCTTAAGTGTGTACGTCTCCAGCTACGTACTGGTAAGCAACAAGTGCGGCTGCAGACAAGTAGGTGACAAAGGCTGACGAGYAGCGACATCATCAGGGTCATCAAATCCAGATTGCAATTAGCAACAATCATGTGACTCCGCAGCTCAGAGCGACAGGATCCCTGCATTTTTTCAAAAAGGGCCATTAATGGTTCGACTCACCACCTCCTGTTTTGCCATCTCYCAGCTAGCCAGCTTCAATATAATTGATTCAGTGAACTAGCTCACTAGCTTGGTATWTATCACGATCGGATCAAGTTAGGTTAAGATCATTCTTTGAATGTTGTAGGATTTGCAGCATGACAAGTGTGTTCAATCTGATAAGTCGATCTCGATCGAATGCCAGTCGAGGTATGATGTTCAGGTCTGAGTGTGCAAACTGTGTCAGCAGTGAGCGATCGAATGGAACTGCTTACAAAAGAAGTCGGCACCGAACAACTTGAAGACGGTCCTGTTGCTTACCCTGACGAACGGGAAATCGGAGACATTCATGGTGCAATCATCGTCATGGAAACTTCGAGGCCGCCGGAGATCGACGACTTCCGCAAGGGAGACCGGGAATCTTACTTAGTTGGTGCTTGAGCGTGCTTGCTCGGTATCACCAAACATGTCGACCMGTCGATAAGTCCAAGTATCACTTGGATAAGCACGCCATTGCTCAGCACTGATTGATCGATGCGTCAGGCACTCAGGCGGCTACCCTTGATTAATTTTATGATGATTGAAACACTCCATGAGAAAGGAGCCGTTTTATATGTTTGGTTGCCAATGTTGCAGAGGTTTTGGAGCTGATTGATTTTCAAGAAAAGTGACCTGACTTCGCAGCAACAGTAGATACGATAATGCAGATGTAAGGGGTGTAAATATTAAAACCTTTATTTATCAGCAGCTACTCGATCGATCAGGAGTATATGTAGAAAATGGATCAGATCATAATGTACTGTGTATTGGCGATATGAATTAGATCATTCTCAGTCAGTAATAGTCTGTGGCTTTCGGATAGAAATTCCATTCCATGATGTACGAAACCTTGACCTTTACGTTCTGACATTCTGACATTGTCGGCTGCATTTTATGTCAGCCAACTCCTGACTTGCTGACTTTCCTGTAGTACAGAAGTTACAGTTTTGGCTTCACTGCGCTGCGCTGCTCTTTCTGTCCGGCCTGGGCTAATTTGATGCTAGCTAGCTCTATCATTAAAATGGCACGATTGCGGCATCCAAAATTGCACATCTAAACAAAGCTCGACAAACTGGGACATCTTTAGATTTTGGTATCCCGACTAGCGTCCTGACAAGTGCTAAAGGAGTGGAATCTTGCCAATTTAATGAAATGAAATTGACGTTCTAGACATTGGATAATTTGCAGGATATCCATGACCAGAAGTGACTTAGACTATGGAGCTTTGTCAGAGTTGCAACACTTCTGCGCTCCATTAAGAACTTGCTTCATCAAGAKCAACTACGTGTCTACGTACGGACTGCATTCCAGACAATTTGAGGTCGGTACGTGTCTTTGGACTGGTTCGCCAGGTTATGGGAGCTCCAGAATGACGAGTACTGGGGTACATCACCAACTAGGCAACCGACACGGTAAACTTGTGGGACGAGTGCTCGATCGGTAAGTTTGAAAGATTGCTCATGTATCTCTAGATATGATWTACTCCCATTCCAGTTTCAGAATCCTTTTTTAGTATCTCAGATCTACAAGTCCATGCGAAAACACGAGTAGGGACACATGTGGTATCGACGACCTCACTAGCCATCGCCTSTGAAAAGGGCGGGTTCATATGCATATGAGACCCCTGTGGTCGTTTCTAATGTCAACATGAGTGAGGATGTGCCAGTAGCGTTGCAGTYGTGTTTATGACCCTCGATCGCAATTAATATATGGGTTTGCATCTTGGAAGAAGTACAAGCTCGTTAGAAGCTCTTCATTGTGATTCTGTTTCCCGACCTGGCATCTGTCCTCTTCCATTCAAATCCACTCGGCACTATTTAAAGTCAAGAAAGACAGACACCCGTTCGACGTGATTATCCTCAACTAAACCGGTTCAAGAAAAGACGGATGACGAAATCATAGACGCAAACTGAAGTCTCCGTTTCAAAGAATCAAGCCCGCTAAGTTCAACCCCACTATCTACCTAAACGAGGCAACCACTGCTTCGTCTTTTACTTTTCTTTCTGCAGTGAACTTGTTTCATTTGTGTCCAAGATAGACAAACACACATCTGGTAAACGCAATAATAATCTAAGCCCCTAAGAGCCGCTGATCACGGCCGACTGCTTCATRGACCAYGTCTGATTGCGGACTCCAGAGGTGTTTAGATGCCAATGCAAATGAACTCATGGGAGGCGAGCTAGCTTCACGCGCGGCTATGGCGGAAGAAAAGAACCCAACGATCCCTTTCAGCACCGAATCTACCATTAGTTTGACTGTCATTTACTGGAAAATGCAAGTAACGTGGGCGCCACTACTCTGATTGCACCGACAATGGCCATGTTCACCTAACCATCCTCTCAAGGACTGAAGGTAGCACGTACGACAAGTAGACGACAGCGGCACATCCCGCTACTCGTCGACCATCTAACTGGGTTACGTTCTTTGTTAYTCCTTCARTTCTCTTACTGATTCAGGTGAGACRTGGAACTAAAATTAAAGCGTATCACACTTCCAACCYCTCCAGCATTAACTCTCAGTCAGTCTTGGAGCTTTAAGCTTCTTCTGGACGAAAGGTACCGATTTCTTCATCTTTTAACTTTCATGCTATGGACGCAACACTGGATTACAACGGATACAAGAGTGACAAGGTCAAGACGCACCTCWCGACGCACTGTTTCGACGACTGGTCCATCTTCCGGTSAGAATGATTCACACTRGTAATGGTTGCAGCGTTGGGCTGATTCAACAGTGCAGGTGCTTCTTTGGATTGGCAAACCATGATCCTGCGCCTGATCGCCAAACCTGGTCTATTACTGCTGTCCAGGTTGGAAGCACCCTCCTTCTCGCCCACCGTGCCAGGTGTGAGCATTGGCTTCGCTTCTTCAGGTCCCTGGGACATGTGAAGAGGACGAGCTATTTTCATCCCACAGTGCTTCCCACCGGAGTGAACCGTATCAATGAGCGTCATGCATGGAGATTGGTTCCCGGCGCAAACTAAAACTCGGACAACTGCGGCTACTAGTCTGCAGGCGAATCAGCTAATAAGTGCTGAATCCATAATGCTGTGATATCTCCTTCAGCCGATCCCTTTTCCWGATGYGTTAACACCAACAAAGGATTTTCTGGCTCCAACTGGACCACCTTGGTAAGAATATTTCCTATCGTCTGCAGGCCCTAAGTCCAGGCTCTAGAGCCGTTCTTCTATCTCAATTCATGTCAATCTAAATATGGTACCGGCTACACCGACATAAAAAATTTAAGCCGCCAGGTTGCACGATTTAACCCAAATTGTCTCACACTTCGAATGATCCCAAACGACGGCGGTRGACGATCGAGACAGTTCAACAATGGTGGTCACGACTTAACCCCAACCGCCATGTAGGAAAGTAAGGAGACCGGCTRATGAAGTTCGCTGCTGCTGCTACTTGCGATACTAATTCTCTACAGCACACTCAGCTTTCGCTTCGCCGACTAGATCGACTCAGCTTTACCACCTTCAGATTTGTATAACACTTTCCGCGCGACCACGCCTTCTGCACGCACTGACCCTCCTTGAATATTTCCTACCGTTGAGTTACTGCGCTTGCAGACTATGTCTGAAACCCCTTGTCAACTTCACCATGATTTCCCGTTCTGGTAATGTAAGCTTCAACATCGCAAATGACAACTGCAAGTAAAGCAGTACCAAGCCTCCAACTTGTGAAACTGAACCCTTGTCACCTCCTTCGTCTTCGTCCAGGAAGCTAGTTTGTCTATGTCCACTGCACCAGATCTCCAAGGAACTCCAGATACCCCCCACCTCAATCTCTTATATTTCCTGCATGTCGATGCTCTAACCAAATATACGCACACTAAACCAAAAATTGCGCGCCTGCAACGCGAACAGCGCTCGCTTGTGCGTTCACGCTAAGTCGTCGTTCCCGTGGCAAATCACACCGTTCAGTTACCCCACCCAAACGTGAGCCACATTAAGAACGAAACTACCGTTACACTCTCGCAATGGGTTCCAACTCGGCGATGCCTAAGCTTCTAACAAGCTGCTAACAACAACTTCCAATCGGTACTATCGACATGAAAGCCCAAGAATAGAAAACACAACGTAACACTCACTGGGAGTGCAAGGCTGGWTCAATAGTGAGGATCTGCGACTACATGAGCACGTCCACACACCAAGGACGTCTCTCATCTTCCATCCAAAACGCTTGCCACCCAAAACCTATGGGGGTGCAGTAAGCTAGGCGCGGAGCTTCCCAACAGCGCCACTACAACAAAGAGTGGGTTTCAATGCGGATATTGAAACGCAGCCGTAATCGAGAGGGCACTACACTAGTCCACCCGGCCGCTAGCTCGTGCACGGAAAGTGAGTGAGGAAGCTGGTGAAGCGTGCTGCACAACAGGCAGCAAAGTGCGAGCAAAGCTTCTGYTTCCCGCAACTGGGGGCAAGCAGGCACGCAGGCAGGCAGACAGGCAAGCCAGCCGACGGAGTGAGAAGCGAGAGGCCGGGTGGTGGTCATTTAACATAGCGGTGCTGTAGGTACCTTCCGTGGAACCCAATATTATTATTWTTAATATATAWTGTACAAATCAATACCCAGYGTTRTTATTATTATTAYTATTCAATATCATTCGATATTATCGCTGACAAGAAAAACCCTGTCCGACAAATGGTGGAACGGAAGATCTGCACCGCTAATTTACCGGCAACTTGAAATCTAGGTCTGTGTGCTGTTGCCTTTCCCCGGCTTCCCTTCGATCTCTGCAAACTCAGGATTCAGCCGAGGAGTGATTCGCATATCGTCACTTTCTATATCCGGTACTCGGAGAGCTGCGCTTACCGTGGAGCTCATCCATTTATGATTCGACACCAAAAGACTGTACAGTAGTCGGGCCAGCACTGGCTGCACTTCTTACTGGGGGTGTCAGGGGGCCTTGGCCCACTTTACCCGTCAGTTACACGGGCTGGAACTGAACTGAACTGAAGGAAGCCAGTGGGCCCCGCCAGATAGGGCAAACCCTAAAAGAGAAAAAGAGGAAGAGAGGAAATAAAAACTGAAACGAAAAAAAAAAACATTTTCAACACTGTATGTGTGGAGCAGCGGTTTTATTTTGCACTGTAGTAGTAACTTACACCATGTAGTGAATGGAGGATGGTCCCTCCAAATTTAACCCTTAACCCCAAAATGACCTTGGAATTTCTTGAGCTTCCAGAATTTGCTCTAAATTGAACAAAAAGCCAATATTTTGATATGCTGTATCAATTCTTTCTGAATTGTAACCGTATAAAATCAAACTAGACATGTTAGAGTTCACATTAGAAAAGAAAACACAACAATATGTCTTACGGATTGAAAGATTATAATGTTTGATCATGAGGGTGTTAAAACTGCGAAAGTGATTTGAAGTATTTCAATCCTCTTTTCACATGTCAAATCTAAAAAGTTGGTCACCAAAAAAATATGAGGTTAAAAGTAGTAACATGCACAACCCCAATCAATTCATGGTTTCTCAAAATCTACTCTACAATTTTTTTAAATGAAATTCTAATGTGATTTTTTCTCAAAGATCTAGTGTATTTGAGGCTCATTCCGAAGAGCCCTCAACACTACAAAAAGTCAAGATTGCAATGGACACCCATGCACAAAATCTTGA
>VACF01001515.1:0-10188 GCA_006891605.1 Pleurozium schreberi | reverse complement strand
CGCAATTCTTAGAGCGGCTTTCCATGTTGTGCTGGAATCGGGAATGAATTTCTAAGTTAAGGAGTATCTTGACTTTGTTGTCAAACCAGAAGCGACCCAAATGTTCAAGTCCAATGCTAGAAACATTTTTTCGGAAGTTGGAAACTTGCTGCTTCCACTTTTCACGAGCCTCCTGAAAGTTTTGTTGATCAACAATTCCAATTCTCCTCTTGCAACTTTTGCGCACTTGTAGAACTCTGATTTTATTTGCCCTCATTGCAACTTRATGCAAGGTTTGGTTGATTCAAGGTGCACGGAGTAGACAAAACATATTATCAGGAATTTGAATACTAATAGAAAAAAGACATGGCTATGGGTTGGTTTGGGCTCAAAATTCTCTCCCTGACACTGCTTGTGATTGTAGCTGGGAGGCCCTATTCTCGCTCGGATTCAACACCTCCGCCATACACTCGGAGTAATTCCGAGTTTTCATACCCTCAAAGCCCAGCTTCAGGTGGAGGACCTTCACCTGTTTATGGTCGTAGCAGTTCTGATCACATGAATCCAAAACCGCGACTCTACCCTTCCATTCCAGCTCAGGATTTTGGTAACCCAGGTACAAAGTTTTCTCACTCAAGTTAGCTATGCTCTTCGTTCTTTACAGTGTTTGTGTAAATATGGTTACCTGTTGCCATAATACATGGCTACTCTTTGATACTTTATCAATCCTTGGCGACATGAGACATTGCTTTTACGCAACATGGAGGAAGTGAACAACTGCTATGTTTAATTTTGAATTTTATTTTGGATTAGAAGCAAAATAGATATGAATTTCCAAAGGTTTCAACTAAAATGCCCTTGATTAGTGTGACAAAGCCTTCGAAATAGAAAATGGAAGTATTCAGCTTCGTTTCCTCAATGCTCATGATTTATAAAACTTAGGTCTAGGAATGTTTACAGCTAGGCATTTTTGATCGTTGATTTTGATGTGGAMTCCTCTCCATCTTAGTAGTAAGGGTCTCTTGTTCACTTTGTAGTATTTGCTCAAGTCAATCACCAAGCCATCCTTCTATCTTTGACACCCACTATGGGAGCCAACCCATTCCTGACCAACTCCCCCCATTTTGGCAGTGTAGGGTGCTCTCTTTCCGTGCAGGAAGAGATGAGTAAATGATCAGTTTTGGCAAGTTTTGGAACACATATAGCACATTATGATTGTCTACATGAGTCTTGATTTTGCAACCAGCCCTTGGTCGAGAATAGGACTACCTATGGTACAAATAGAATCTTCACCTAAAAATGTTATGATAATGTTGCTTTTGGGAAATAGAGTTGTTAAAAATTGTGGGCTCCTTTTGAAATCTATTGTTGTACATGATAAAAGAAAATTCCACTCCACAACCTCGTGCTCCAGATTCGTGCTCCACATATGCTCAATTGCTTAAGTGGTCGGAAATGGGTTGGTTTCCTCTAATGAGAGTCAGACATGAAAGAGATACTAAGAATAGTCTTCCTTGCCCAGTTTCTGTTGCTGCAGGAGATTCAAGTTTGGATCGCCGGACTAATACCGGGACTACCAACATGCCCCCTGCCTCGCCCTCCTTCCGGAATTCACTGCGAGGCGAAGGCACTTTGCTCCACGGGACGTTGGAGGTGACGATCTTCGCAGCGTTACGGTTGCCCAACATGGACGTGTTCTCCCAGAAGCTCTCGGATTTCGCCTCAGGGCTCTCCATCCTCCAGAAAGCCAAGAACAAGAACAAGCTGAACTCCGCGCCCAACGTGCGCATCACGAGCGACCCGTACGTGACCGTCGTCATTCATGTTGGTCTTTAGGTCCAAGGGTAGAATTTTCTATTTGTGTTCACATGGGTAGTTAGTGGATTTATCTATAGTGTACTCTAACAAATCCACCTTAGTCTTTAAGCACCTGGGGGCTAGAATGTGCTCCTTATGATTTAGATGGTGTGGTGTAGTTGGTTGAACTACCCTAATGAACACTTTGTTTACTATGGTATTATGGCATTACAGTTAACACTTGTCCTCACATGTGCTTTTGTTAAAATTCATACCTATCACTTTCATTGCCACATGGCATAAGATGATTGGACGAGTGAGGGTAATTTGGATTGATAACCCCATTCTCGAGTTGCTTCTTGAGGAGCCATGGATCTCCAAGATTTGAAGGTCTTGATCTAATGTATGAGGGTTATGTCCAATAACTAAATGCTTCTCCATGTTTTGATCAATTATCTAGTACATTAGCAATTTAATGGGTGGTATATGTGCGTGCAGGTCGTGGGAACTTTGTACTCGCATCATCAAAAGATGACAATAGTTGATAGTGGGCCCCATGAAAGGAAGACTGTGATAAGTTTTATAGGTGGTCTAGATCTAACCGGTGGTCGTTGGGACACGCCTTCCCACACTCTCTTTGCCTCATTGGAGCATGAGCATAAGGATGATTTTCGCAACAAGTCATGGCCGGTGCGTTTCCCCTTTCTCCTACATGCTTACATGTAGCTTTTACACACATAGTAATTCATTTGTGAAATCTTCAAACATAAGAATTTGGTTTTATAGGTTTTCAGAAAGAAAGAAATCAACCACATATACATCAAGTGCCTAATGTTAGATTTTTCAAGTGAGTTAAGATGTTATAATACGACAAATTACAAGCCAATCTAAACACATTTGACGATCACTTGACACATGAACATACTTTTGATTCAAGAATACAACTTAGCATTATGTTCTATAACCTTTCCAAACCTCCCAACTCTTGACAATCACTATTCTTAAAATGATGAGACACTCCATTGGACGACCGAGGAAACATTTCCGCATGTTAATGCATACAAATGTGGATTGCATAACATCATTTATATATTTGTGTACACAGTTTCTCCAAACATTGTTGAAGACCCAAGAATACAAGCTCAAGTATTCCTTTTTTGTGGTGTGCATTTTGAAATGATATCGGCACACTTAGTATTGAGCACATTGCTTTTCCTTGTTTTTTGTTTTAATTTTTTTAAGTGTGGGTTACCTACAGTATGCACCTGATAGTGGYGGTCCAAGGGAACCTTGGCATGACTGGCACTGCAAAATTGAAGGCCACGCAGCGTATGATGTGCTCACCAACTTTGAGCAGCGCTGGAGGAAATCCACCAAATTGCACGACGACGAGCTGCTGGACATTGACCGACGGGACCGCCTCTTTGGTCCTTCCAATAGAGCCCCTCCAAGTGGAGATCCCACTCTCGCCATCACAAATGACAACAATGTCGACACGTGGCAAGTGCAGGTGGGTTTGGAATCCTCTATAAACTTAATTGTATGTGGATGTTGCGGACCTAAAAGGTCTAATGGATGATTTTATTGTTAACCTTGAAGCAACAGTCTAGATGTGTCCAATGGATGACAAAGAATCTTTCCATGTTTGTAAAATAGAAGTTAGCAGATGTTCATCATGTGGAAAGGGGAGGTCTTGCACAGTAGTTTGACCTGTGATGAGTGCAACGTACAAATAACTTTGGAAATCATCCCTTTTGGTACCATGTGAATCGTTTGCTTAGTGGACAAAGTTATTTCCAACACATACTAAATTGCATGTATGCACCTATTGGTCTAATAATTGGAATATTTGGATGACTACCTTGATTATGGAGGGTTGCATCCTTTCAAGGTTTAAGGATCATGAGGAGGGTTTTCTTTTTCATTTATTTCGGGCAATGCAAAAAAACAATCTTTGTTGGAGTGATGTAGTTGTTTACATCTCTTTGAAAGGATGAAATGTGCAAAATGTGGATGAAACTTAACTTATTCATCCAAAACTTTGCACATTCATCCAAAACATAGCAATAGAGCAATAGGCTATGTAGCAAATCAGTGATCCCATCCACTGAAAAGGGGTAAGAATATATCACCTAATATTCCCTCGAACAAAAATGGTATCTCTTTTGAGCAAAATATCACTAAAAAAATTCCATGGACGATGAATATGTAATCTCGGGTTCAGCCAACATAAACCAACGGTCTATGGATGGCTCGAGGGACACCGAAATCGCTATGGGCGGTTACCAACCGCATCACACTTGGGTGGCCAGACAGAACCGTCCCCGTGGTCAGGTGCTTAATTTTCTTCCACTTCTCTGAATACGCAAATTCAAATAGGGTTCCAGTTCTCAATCAGTAAGGTCGGTACATGCACAATCACCACTAGTAGAAATAAGCGTAGCTCCTGTTCTTGTTTGCAAATGAAAGAGGCTTCTATTGCATCAAACATTACGTCGTTTGGATATCATATGCAAAAGATATGAAAGTTCAAAGTCAAACACCGACACTTGAACAGATGTTCAGGTAGTCTGTAAGTTTGACTCAATGGCAATTATGTGGTTTCCTACCTTATTTCAAAGCTATTCAAGTTCATACTGCTGAAAGATCTTTGGACGATTATGTGTGTTTCATGAGCGACGAAAGATTAATGGAAAGCAAATCAAAGGGTTTTGAAGATAAAACGAAAGATGCAACTTTAGTTGAGCTACCATGCGCATGGAATTCAATCAGCATAGGTGTAAATCACTACCTGGAAACACTGTGCAGGTATTTGGATATCGGATGTCGTTGTGGGCAGAGCATTTGGGACCTTTGGAGCCTATTTTCGAGGAACCTGAGAGCTTGGATTGCGTCCGAAGAGTGAACGACTTGGCAGAAAAAAACTGGCAACAATATACTGCTCCGGAGGTGACCGACATGGCAGGTCACCTCATTCGTTATCCTTTGAAGATCGAAATCAATGGTACCATCACAAACTTGCCAGGCCACAACACTTTCCCGGATGTAGGAGGAAAAATTATGGGGTCCAACCAAGAGAACCTTCCTGATGATCTTACGGCGTAGTCCCATAATACTTCTTTGACGTTCAAACTCTCTCACTACCTCAACATCCTTCCATAGGATTCCACTTCAAGAACATTATTGAAGCCGCAAGCCTTGGCCATCACCCTTTGACCAGTAAGCGCAAGTGTGGTCTCACGTATAAGAATCAAGCGGTCCCAAGAGGTTGTCAATTGACGGAGTCCTAACTTTCCAAGAGAAAAGGAGGCCACTAARTCTTCACCTGGCAGGGTCCTMACTTTCCAAGWGACAACGGGGAGGCTGCAATAGAACGATATGAGTAGGGCAATGTAATTGGTTGGTCATCTTTCCYYCTAATTGGGAATAGAAGGCACTTGAACTTGGTTAACGTCGTCTTAACCTCTTATGAAAGTAAGTACTTAAGCAATGACTTCCTTGTCTGCTACTAAAGATGATGMAGGCAGCGGGTTTTGTATATACGCAGAGTTTGCTCAGAAAGCTCCATGCAGGATTAATTCCTGGATGTGGTTATCTCCAAAAATTGAAAATCTTGCAATTTAAGGTCCCTGGAGTTGCTAGAAGGACACACCTGGCAATCCAAGAAGCGTACACCTCCAGGCTTCAACCGGCATTCTGACTTGCCTTCTTCAACTGCTTCAAGTTTTTCAACCGGTCATTGTAGCAGCCTATGAGGTGGGATTGCTGAGGAGGTTTGATGCTTGAAGGAACTGATTGATCTATCAGTAGATCAAATCCTCCCACCTGAGTGTCACAAGACCATGTGTGGTTAGGCTCCTCTCAGACCAGTATAGATATGATTTCAGAAACAGGGATTACTGTCGTGCTACACGGAACGCTTGTGATTGCACCTGGTTAAAGCTTTGATGTGGTAATTTGTGCTCCATATCGACTAGGGTGAGCACATCATCAAGCATTCCAAACTTGAGTTCATGGTCTACAGGGGTATCAGCAGCCAAACTTGGAGACGCATTCACCTGCAAGTACATTTCGAAGATTTAGAAGGCTAGCATGCAAATGGCTAGTACAAATGACCATCAGTCAGCGGCATATGAATTGGTATTCCTCTAGGTGCTGAGCCTAAGACAGTGCAGCAGTGCCTAAAATATAAAGAACCTTTTGCGTATCTRAAAGTTTTGGAGAAATTCCCTGAGAATGTACCTCCAGAAGCCAAGGTTTCAATGTATCATCCACAAGAATATCGTAGCCRTAAAGCTCAAAACAATGCTTGTCCTGAATGATGACGTTCTGAACTGCCAGCAAAGACCGCAAGATAAGCATGTAGATGTTATGAAAGAGTCCATTTACATCCTGTTCTCCATGCTTCGATATCATGTGCATTTTAAGGCTGTGTAGGGACCTGATTGAACGACAACGTCACTTATTCATTCTCAATTCATCAACATCAAATCAGTAATAAGCATGATATTAAATAAGGTAGTCTATAATTTGAATGATAGCTGCAACCCCAATGCAGGGCATCACGGGTTGCTGTTAGAGCACARAATTGTCACGATGGTGGTGCGTGTACGTCGCTAACCATTTGGTGCCCGTCTTAGATTTGAAGGTGGGAGCGTGCTTCTGGATGGAGAAATTTGTAAGATGCACCAAGTTGTTGACAATGTCTTCCTTCTTTATGCTGAAGTGTGCAATCGTAAATCGTGCAAATCCAGATCTGTACACATACGCCTGTTCACAAATCGACTTACAGCGGTAAGAGATGCACACAGTACACGGGATCGCCAGTAACAAAACCTAAGAGCGATCCACAATTCCAAATCCCAAATAGAAGTAGAGCATGTTCCCCTCTTCATCAAGTAGAATACTAGTTTGACGATTTGAATAAGTACCTTGAGTGGAGCATACGAAATAACAACCACGTAGAGACGAAGATCAAATTTCTTTCCACCTATTAAATAGGGGTTGTCAATGTACCGCTGCACAATGTAATTCTCCACCTAAACCCTCCACTMACTCAGCCCATGAGAATTASTTCATTTGTGTGCGGTTTCATTCGTGAAATTTCATTTTCTGGGCCTAACAATAATCAAATTCTAGAAAATAACTAAACTAATATCTTGGCAAGATCTTTCACAGAGAACAGAAACGTGAACCGAATGTTTATACTCGTTTGAATTCTCTTACTTGAGGATTCTCGATTTTCCAGCGATGGTCCTTTTTCCATTCACTGATCTGATTCAGCCTCGTGAAGAGGAATATACCCCGGCCCCTTGCTTTTCCCACCGGTTTCATTATCCACACACCCTGAAATGGAAGAAACGAAACACTAAGGTAATTTCATTGTCAATCAAAGTGCTGGTGTATCAGTCCTTTCAGTATCCATTTAACTCAAAAACAACAACGTGSTAAAATGTGAGATGACACTTACAACTTCCTGTAAACTTCGAGACCCCTTAGGCAACTTTGTAAGGCTCTGAGTCTAGAATCACAGCATGACAAAGGTAAGCGTTCATACTGCGAGGGGAGAAGAGACACCTCAATATTCCCAGGTAAATAAATACATGAAAATGTACTAATTATTAGAATTAAGATTGACAAGAACCTCCATTTCTGCTGTAATGCTCATGAAAACAGTGACATACTGGTGATGTTCTCTTAAATTCTTCAACAAAGAGGCCATATTCGGCAGGCAACGCATAGGTCTGCGGGAAGAAGTTGTACCTGCGAATAGATGATGCAGATATGGTTAGGCAATTCGCAAAATGTGTAAAATGAAGAGGAATTGTTCATAGAAGGGCGATGTACGGAGATAATCAGTTACGCCGTCATTGCAATCTGCTAAATGTTTCTCTCCAGAGAACAACTTTAGAATGGCACATACTTTCCTGCTTCGACAAGTTGACCATCACGCTCCAAAGTCTTTTTCATGCGCTTCAGGTTCTTGATCAATAGGTCTTTCCTTGTCAACTGTGTCGGCCCGAGTCTCCAATRAGTCATTAACCCATGAGGTTACACAAGTAGCAATTGAAACATTTATAAGCTAACACAGGTGAAACATTATAGGATGCCTAAAAGCCGATGACCAAGATCCTTCCAAGGAGAAAGAATGATACCTCGTAGTAATTTCGAAAGTGGTTGAATCTCTGGTACCGGTATTCGCAAATGCAACCAGATTCTT
Source organism: Pleurozium schreberi (assembly GCA_006891605.1). Taxonomy (NCBI): domain Eukaryota; kingdom Viridiplantae; phylum Streptophyta; class Bryopsida; order Hypnales; family Hylocomiaceae; genus Pleurozium; species Pleurozium schreberi. Next base: position 2,192 of record VACF01001515.1, on the reverse strand, counting down.
GAACATATGAGGCCACTGTAGCGTTCATGTATTTTCGGTACACTTATAATAAGCGCTTTGAAAATGCACAATTTTATTCATAGGGTGCATGTCCACGAATCACATGCTATAAGAATTTGAAATCCTAGGTCTTTCAATTGCCAAATACTAACAATTTCCCAAAAGAAACCAAGACAAGTTCATGACATAAAACCAATGCTCTCAGTATTTGCTTCAAGGTAACTTAGCCGATGACATGGCAAATGGGAGCCAACCCATCATATGCCAAATTACACTAGTGTTATACATTCCAATTATAAAATGTGCACCATTAGAATAATTTGGCCTGTCCCAGGCTGTTATCCTAAATGTACTATAGTAGAACTTCTCTTATCAAACCCTCTCTTAGCCAATAAACCTTTGTAAGCCAATATGTTAGATGGGTCGAGGACTTATTGAGTAAGAGAGGTTTTATAGTATTACCTAAATGATAATGTTGTGATCAAGGAAGCCTGATATAGTAGAACTCTTACATGGTTGGGCCGGTACTGCTTGACACAATTACCTTAGAGAGGTGGAGTGCCTAAGAGAGTGTGTGTGCAGCCAAAGTCGAGTCATAAATAATAGATTGATACCCTTTCTTATCTTTTTTAAGAGGTTATAGGTCCACCACTGCATCACAAATATTGTACAATACTACTTTTTAAAATCCAAAAGTCTGGCTCTCATTAATTGCTATTGTACAATAATAATTTTTTAACCTCAAAGTCGGAATCGCGCGGGCCTATCGTTTAACAGAGCTTTATTGACTTAGAGAGGACCATGTAAGAGAGGTTCTATTGTAAGAGAAAATAGACTAATTAACTTCAATCTCTCATGAAAGGGATTGAAGTCTTGGTTCGTCTTGTGTTCCACACTATGCAAGTTAACTAGTTCTTGAGCACGTTTCCCTGCCAGCTTCTTTGCACCATTGGAAACATTTGGAACACCACCAAATGAAAACTTTTCCTATAGTTTAAGGTAGAGGTACCCATTATCGATTGGTGCCCCATCACCAATCAATAGGGTGCCATATTTCCGACCAAGGGTGGAACGGAATTCCATTTTGTCTTTAGAATGCCACCTCAGGAAACTACGGTTAAATCTCTAGGGAACGATACACGAGTCATCCTAAAAGTGTTTTTAGTCATTTTCAAACGCTTACTAGGATAATTGTGCTTTCTTGTGCTACGACAACACTATTTGCAAATAATTAAAAAAAAATTGTATTGTGCCAATGTAAGAAAAGTAACCCAAGAATCTACAAACATTTTGATGGATGGAAAACACAAAATCCATGTGTTTAGAACATGTTTGTATGGGTCTATAATTGTTCAAAATCCAAACGGCTAGCTAGTCTTAAGGGATTAAATTGTTGCACCTTTTTGCACTCTATTACTCCTCTCCCACTAAAAACCTCCCAGACCTTACATTTGATGGATTAATTGTATTTTTAGTCATAGTGCTAGTAATACATGCATTCAAGAATAAGTAGCCTATTCCTTATATCTATGCAAAATCTCCAACTTATGCGCTATCTTTTAGGCACCCAAAATCCATGTGGAAAGTATGATATTTGAACATAGTTTGTAAAATGCTTCCAGCTCTGTTGTTCTAGATGATTTAGAGGATGGTGACAACAATGGGCTTCTATAAATATGTTCCCCAACTTAAATATCCACAAAAAAGAAACATGGCCCACATTATGAACAAATTTTCATAGCACCAAAGTGGTCACTAAACGCACCGTCAACACTATTGCCTAAAGAAGCCATTAGTACAAAGTGCCCCCGTACGGGCAAGCTTAATATGGTTCTACCTTCATTTTGACGTCTTACTTTACAATCACTATACTTTTCACCCAAATTGTACTTTTGGCATTGATTTTTCCAATGGCACAAGAACGGTAACCATACCCAAAAAGAGCATCATAAGGGTTATTGTACTCATATCACACATGACACATGATATGAGTTGTTACTTAAAAGTGTGTGATAACATTTCTAATTACCTGACGTAGGGTTGCAAGCTGTAACCTCAAACTTCACTCACTCAAAGGGACAGTCTGAGTGAGAGGACATGAACATATTAATTGGTACTTTGCTTTTCTTGTCATCTTCCTCGCCCATGTATGCTAAAACTGTTCTTTTAATACATAATTAGTGTCACCGCAC